>JACEGR010002389.1:0-130419 GCA_014170235.1 Listronotus bonariensis
TATAACATTATATTTATATTATGGGGAAAAGTTTGAAAATAACGAGCAATAAGTAATTAAGTTCTCCTATATTAGTATTGACTACATCAATGCTTATGCAAGTGACCTACAATAATGACTAATTTAAATCAAACGATAAAATTCAAACTTACCAGTAGGAGGGAGAACCGTGGTTTTCAGTCTTTAATTGCATATCAGTCTTGTAGTTTCAGGAACATCTTTAGTACTGAGTTCTAAATTGACTCGTGCTGGAGGCATTGTACCTGGCTCAATCACTTGCCACCCTCTTTCACCTTGTGCCGCAAGTTTTAGTATCAAATTGGTACGCTTTTTCCTTTCAAAAACAACAATATTATAAGTATTCTGAAGAAAAATATTAAAAATATGTAGTAATTAATTTAAGTATCTACCTACAGGGGTCGATTTTCAGCCTTGTGAGCCGTAAAACAATTTGCATAACGATACGTAAGAATAAAACAAACCGGCATATCTTCAAAAACATCACATAAGAACTTTGTTTTAAAAATAATCCAAACTGAATTATTATAACATATTTCGGTTTGAATTAACATTTTGCCTTATTTGCCAAAAGAAAATTTACCAGGAAACCGACATTTTGGCAAATATGCCGGTTTGTTTTTAGTTAAAGGCTGGTAAAAATGTATGAATGTTATGTGCATACCGGATTATCTGCCAATAAAGTCGTATTTTGGTAATTTTAAAGTGGACTATTGTAAAATAATTCAGTTTTACTTACATGATGGACGTCTTTCCTCTTTCAAGGTTTTGAAGCCACTGTCGTATTGCGCAATAGGTCTGTCTTCCGGATAAACAAAATGGCTATTTCCGCGTAAATGCATACCGGCGCAACGCCATCTGAGGGATTCTTATTCAACCATACGATATGCCGGGTTGACATAAAAATAGAAGAAAAAAAAGAAATTTTTTGACACCAAAAACCCTAAAACTCAATTTTTGCACATATGCCGGTTTGTAATAATTTTCTTAACACAAGTAACACAACCGTTCTCCCTAATCGGCAAATAAAACTCCCCAGTCTGTATAGCGAGTCTTACTACGGAAAAAATCACCAAGGCGATAGGCGGGAGACTGAAAAGGTTAAAACGTGCTTATCGGGCCAATGGGGCAACTCATATAAAATATTCTTTCAATTCTGTCTAAACCTATTTAAACCCTTACCGTTTAGAGTTCTCGTTAATTTTAGTGTCTAACCTGCATTAGTAATGTATCGAATTCACTGTTTTGGTATAACAGTTGCTTCTGCTACTGCTAAACAAAAATAGCAGTTAAAAATAGCAGCTTAAATATTTTTACTAACACACCCAAAGTACAACTCTGTACAATTGTATCCCTGAATTTAGCTTTGGCGTTCACTATTCGCAGTATTATCGAATAATAAACGAATAACCGAATTGCACTCATTCCTACATTTGCTCGAAAGCTCGGTCGCTCGGTCGGCGCCGCCTTTTCAGTCTTGCCGTGTATATTAATTGCTATATAAATAGCTGCTACTTTAAAGCGCATAGTAGTTAAAAAAGCTAACTTAATATAACTATCAAAAAATCTCCAAGTTTTTCCACGATGATTAACACGTCTTTGACTTTAATTATATATGTAAAAAAATCTTTTAAAGCCATCCCGTAATTTGTACGTATTTATCTTGCTCAAAAGTTAACGCGTAACTTTCAGTTGAAAACTTAATTTTAGACGTTATCTTTTAAGTTGTACAGTTGCAACTAATGTCTCTCGGAGTTCTCTCATTAAAACTTCTACAAACTTAATGTCGCTATAGTGCGGGATGTTTAGCTAAAGTTGTTTCTGTTTTAATTTTGACTTTCGTGTTTAAAAATTTAATCATTTATATTTTAAATGTCCTATTATAATTATCATTTTTCTTTTCATTAGGACTTTTAGAATTAGTTTTGCACTTATAACTACACTACTACTACTAAATGGGTATTGTTTTCTTAAAAATTACTTTTTACTTTAAGAAGGATTTTAATTTGTAAAAGTTTTTAAGTTGGAAGCAAAATAAAATATTTCATTATTGAAAAACTGTGACTGATTTTAATTAACAATATTAATAAGCATAAAAAGCTTTTTAAGTGTGTAAAATCGTTTAAGCCTTGCTTTTCAGGTGGCCAAAAGTACGGATCCGTTGCTAATGCACGAGCAGTTCTGGTCAAGGCAGCCGGCAGTCTCAGATTTAAAATAGATTCCATTGACAACTAATCACTTAAAAGAAAAGAACAACTGATGCTCTTAAAAGATCATATTGTCAATAAGACACAACATAAAGTCTTGCGTTAAGTAAGACCGAGGTTTTCCTGGAGTATCCCAAGGTGGGGTGATAAATGAATTGGTATACCGAAGTAAATTTACCAACATTCCTGACACTGCATGTCTAGCCTGTAGACAGCAATCCAAAACATTTATGCACTTATTGTCAACTTGTCCAGTTAATGCTTTTAATGGTTAACATCCTCCGACATAAAGATGTTCTTCTACTATCACCTTACATATTACTACAGTTCGATAAATCTGAAATGGTGCGTTTTGCTCCCCGCGATGTTATAAGAAGTAGTGGACAGTTGTGTCCCATACCTATATTATAAAATTGGACTCATGCATTCCTAACTATAAATAACATTGGTTTCAATAAATCAAAATACACCTAAGCAACTATTGATGAAAATGCAAAAATCTATTCTTCTTTGGTCCCTTACGTCGTGTCGAATCTTTTGTATAATACTTATAAAAATAATATAAGCTACAAGTAAGTTTATGAGAAAAAATAATAGCCATAAATTTGAAGTTTACAAGGTAACAAAAACTCTTTCTTTGGCTGTTTAATGTCACACGTTTGGAGCTCCACGTTGGGCGCCAAAAATGGGATTTTAAAAACCCGAAGAAAGAGAACTTTTGTTACCTTAAGTTATAGGTTCTTTAAGGTTATGTTCATTTGGGGGTGGGAGTTAAAAAAACAATGTTACTTCGTGGATACTTAGACATGCAAACCAATATTTCCAAGGTAGTATCTTCTATATTTTACTCTAAAATATATACTAAAAATATACTTAAAACATTGAAAGATAATTATATTTTCGAAGTGTTTAATATCCAATATTACTATATTTTATAGAAAAATGAACAGAAAACCTATAAACTAAGAAATGTAGTGCATTCTTTCTTAAGTTGGAAAAATCTGATATCCTCTAAATAATAATTTATTTAAATTTAGCACTGAAAAATACAACTAGACCTTATAATAAAAACGTTAATTTTCATAAGCTTTTAAAGGCATGTAACACTTCAGTTAATATAATAAAGTACGACTCACCGGGTTATATTTGGTCAATTTTTCGTCTACTCAAATTCCGTAGGTTTTTATTTGGAAATCCAATAGCAGAAACGTAATTAAATTTCCTTCGTTTTCGATTTTCCAGAGCCAGATTGTGTTTCTGCGTGGTTCATAACTTTCCGCTTTGTGTTTACCGTACTAATTAGTGTTTTGTTGCATTTCATACGGCACCGGGTAATTTGTTTTATGTTGCGATACAAGGACACTACCTCGTGCTAAATATGCGGACCAAGGTAACCGAGGGAATGAACATGGAGGATTACAGAGTAGAACTTTAATATTAAAATATTATTATATAGCACTGTAGGTCGCAACTACAGATTAAAATTTATATGGGTTAATCAAATTTTATTTTTAAAAGCGCGAAATCAGTGTACCGGGTAAGAAACAAAATATGTATGAATTCAAGTGTTTTATTAGTCGCTATTTCACTATTTAACTAATTTAAATTAAAACAAATTCTTAACTAATTATTGTTATTATTTTTTCAATTTATTAGTTTTTTAATAGAGATTCATAGTAACGTGTTTTATAAAAGTACTTTATGTCCCCATAAAACAATAGTATCAATAACTTCAACCCACTTAAAAATCGTTTCTAGTTAATTAATTCCAATTTTAAACATCAATTTATGGGTATACCACTCGTTAAGAAAAAAATATAATATATTTTTTAAATATTCAAACTTGGCACTTTTTGCATATACTGTGTGTCTACTTAAGTTCGCACCATAGGGAAAACTTTTTTATTATTAATTTTACAAGAAAAAAGTTATTCTTTATAAAAAGTTTTGCATAGTCTAAAACCTAAAATGCAATCATCAGATATTAATTTTTTGCAGTGGGCAAGGTATGTGAAAATTTAGAAATTTTGTTCAAAATAAAAATACCCTTATTTTTCATAATATCGAATATTTTTATAAAGAAAATATGTTTAGGATTAAAAATAACATTCAAATTTGCAAACTTTTTTATTTTTAGAAAAACTTTTTTATTATTATTATTTTATGCGTTAGGGGTAAAAATTTAAGTTTGTACATAAGTGCATACTTATTTCAAAATGTAATGTATAAAGAAAGTTTAAGAACTGTCAAAAGAGCGAAAAGTCACAGAAACGTTCGTTATTACAGAAAAATCTTAAAAAAGTTTTGTTTTTTTAATAAACCAATTTGCATTTTTAAAAGGTATTTTTAATCCTAAACATCTTTTCCTAATAAACATTCTCGATATTATGAAAAATAAGGGTACTTTGCTCGTAAACAAAATTCATATTTATTGACATACCTCGTATACCACTGCAAAAAAGTATTATCAGATGATTAGATTTTAGGTTTTAGACCATGCAAAACTTTTTATAAAGAATAACTTTTCTTCGTAAAATTAATAATAAAAAAGTTTTCCATATGGTGCGAACTTAAGTAGACACGCTGTAGATTTGTACTCCAGACAAGTCCGTCGGACAACCGTAAATAATTTTTAAAATCAAAATGTAAATGGCGTAGTGGTATACCGTCAGTATGTCGATTTTTTGGTAAATAATTACTACCTATTGTCATTTTTTTTCTAATTTAACTGCAGCATCAGTCGATCAAAAAGTCCATAAAAGAAAGTGGTTGGCTTTAATATGTTGATAGTGACCCTGTCTTTTGATCCTGGTTTTGTGAGTTTGAATTATGTGTACATGACATTTACCTAATGTGAATTTTTCTGGGTTTATCGGTAAAACTGTTTAAAGTGCTCTGCTCATTGCAGATTACAATAAAGCAAGTCATTTCGTATTATTTTAAATAAATATTACAAAAAAAAGTTCATAAAAACATGAAAATTTTAAACCTGGACAAAAAAACAGTGATCGACCCATATCTTTATACAGGTTGTTCCTTAATTATCGTCAATATTTATAGGTGTAATTCTACGTGAAACCCCATATTGTGTGTTAAAATTTAAGGTAAAAAGAAATAAATCACTATTTCCCAAACTGCTTAAGATATGTCAGTGATATTTAGTAGGTTTAATAAACATGCCTATGGATGCAAAATACCGCAGGTAGCGCCCTCTAAAATTTACAATAGAATTGAAAGCATGTTATAATTTTTTACCCTATAAAACTTAATCAAGCCAATTCTGTGAAAAATACATATTTTAGCCTCACGATATTAGGGTACAATTTTTCGGCATAATATTTATTGAAGTGGAGTAAAATGCTGTTTAAGCTCAAAGTCGGTCTATATAAGGTCACGACATTCGGCCATATTGCTTTGACGTGTTATGACGTCACATCCCATTTTTCGGCCATGTTGTTCAGTGCCGGAGATATACAGTTTATTGTATTAGTAGAACAACCATTTATACAACAGTTTTTAATTATTATTAGGTTGTAAATTCTTTTACTTTAAATAAAAAACATTTGGAATTACATCTTTCAACAAATATCACTACCAAAACAATGCAAAATGAAATGCGCAAATTCTAGACGCCACTGGATTGATCATCAGCTTTGATTTTACCCAGTCTTGCCAACTTTTCTTCGTGGACTGCCCTTCCTTGCGTCCCCGACCTACCCGCCTAAAAGTTGAGGATATGTCGCAACCTTATAAATATAAACTAACCTTGGTTTGAGCTGACCTCGCAGAAACTTGGATTTGTAAAAACATACATGTAATCAGGGTCACGGACAAAAATAAAGGTGCCGAAAAAATTGGGTTCGGAACAAATATTATGTTATTGATAATTCGTGCGTTAGTATATTGTTGTTTTCAAAGTTTGGATAAGATTAATTAGGTTATTAATATACTGTAAGTCTGTAATACTACACTTTAAACTTTAAATGATAGCTGATCGTATAATAAATGATGACAAAAAAGGTAAACGCAGTTTTACCTGCACTTAGTGTGAAGTGTGGATAAAAGGAAGTAGGGGTAAGTAAAAAAATGTATTTTAGTTAAACAAGGAGCCTTAGTTAAAATAATAATACATAATGCAATAGACTCAACTTTAAAATAAATGTATTTAATATCCTGAGGAATTTTCCGAATCAATTTGCCTCACTGTCCCCTACCAGTGTTAACCCGGGCCTGGTACGGGCTTGATGCAGTGCGGTGCCCTTGTAGGTGGACTCGAAAGCTTTTGACTTAAATATGGTATTTTGTAAAGTTCTTTAAAATAGCTTTTAATGGTAATACAGGGTGTTTATGAAGAAACTGCCATCAATGCATTTAAATAAAGGTAATTTTATAATCGCATTTTTGCGGATACCGTGTATATTTATTTAAAATTATTTATCTCCTTAAATGTCTTCATACTGACCCAAAGTAATTTATTTATTTTAAACTAAGATGACTCTTCACCACTTCTACCGACACTCTTAAATCTTTTATTCTCTTTCAGGAAATCCAATCTCGTCACCAAACACCATTAAGCCTATACAGGAACTTACTGCTACGCTCTAACGAAATCCCAGCGTGCCGTGACTCGATCCTGCTCTTTCCGATTATTCCCAGTTGTAAACAAAGAAATATCGTTAGGACCCTTTCGGTAATGGCGACTGAAATTTGCCGACGCAAAACTACCGTAACTTTTTACGAGCGAACCCGAACGCCGCGCCGGGCTCGTCAAGGAAAAAATAACGTCGTTTTTGTTCTTTTGTCTTTGTAAAGTTCAACACGGTGGTAGATTTTGGGCACTCACCCTTTTAATTTTTAGATTAAAGATAAGCTTTTTATGGATTTTGTAATAAAAGAAACAAAAGTTTTTTTCTGCTATGTCTGTGTTTTTTAATCTCGCAAATAGGATTGTTTATTTCTGGTCAGAAAAAGTAGGCTTTGTCTGCCTAGACAGCAAGGTTCGCAAATATACTCGTAGATCAAATGATATATGTATATCAAGTAATATATATCATGACATACGGGTGACACAGATTGTTATAACCCCCATTTTTTTTTTGTATTTTTTAAGAAAGACTGAAAACTTAAATTACAAAATATAGCTGATTTATTGAGGACATTGAAGTATATTAATACCTGCGAAAGTAAAATAGACCATTCTTTTATTTTCACAACAGCCTTCTTAGCAAAAAAATAAAGGCGGTCTTGGATTATCTTTAAAAGTATTCTCTGGGTGCCATTTTAAGTATTTACATTCGGAAAGTTGATACTGGTACGGAAGTTGGTACTTTCGGTTAGACCGGAAGTGATTTTGTTGTTGTGATAATATCAAAAAAATGTTAATTTATTCTGTAATAATACTTAAAAACTAAAAAAAATGGGCGCTTCGGTATATTTTCGTACAACCTAAAACTATAATATATGACCAGGGTCTGCATTTTTGGCATATCAATGACAGCTTTAAATGTCAAGATGACAGCTATGCGACATTTTGGAATATTTTTTAAATGAAAAGAAGTCTCAAGTGATACCTCATTTTCATGCTTCCTGGCGAGTACTTTATAATCCTAGAATATGAAGTCAATAGATTCACATACTACAAAATGGCGGTACTTTATTTATTACCCAAATACCACATTTGGATGGTCATATTTCGAAACTAATAAAGTTAGTTGTAATTAATGTAGTATGTGCTTAAAGCTTTTTAAAGATCTGTTTAATGGTAATATATGTAAATATATACAGGGTAGAGCAAAAAGTATAATATACCCCGTATATTTTATCACCATTAAAAAGCCACATTAATTACATCTAACTTTATTGGAGTTGGAAATATGGCTATCCAGAGAGGTATGGTAATTATTAAATTATCGCCATTTTGTAGTAGATAAACGTATTGATTTTAGATTCTGAGGTTATAAAGTACCAGTCAGGAGCTTTAACATGATGTGCCACAAGACCCCCTTTACCTTTAAAAAATATATCAAAAGAGCCCCCAGCTGTCACATTGACATTTAAAGTTGTCATTGTTATGTCAAAAATGCAGATCTTGCTATACACTAGCGCTCCGAAATTGCATCACAATATACCGAACGGATTAGTAAAGGGGCGGAGGGGGGCAGACTTGAGGTCCTCACTGTATATCCGTTCCGTAAACTCGACGTCGTATTGTTAGTTTTTAAAACAAAATATTACCATGTAGTAAAATAAACCACTTTTATTCTTAATTAAATAAACTTATTACTTATCTTTAAAAACGTTGACGTTTCTTGGAATAAATAAACAAGTTATATCAAATAATCCATTCATAAAATTTGATATATTTATAATATCCTACCAGCAGCGTAACACAAACTTTATTTTTTTATAAATAATAGAGTGTTTCTTTTACTTTAATAAATTCCCTGGAAACGTTCGCGTGACGTAGAAATATAATATAAAGTTTTCGACCGAAGAAAGATTACGATCGTGCGAGCTTTTTCTGATCACGCATTTAATTTAAAGAGTTTTCGAATTGTTTAAAACTAGCTATAAAATCATTTTATAACAAAGCTTCTCGTAAACTCAAAGTTGTTTAAAAGTTTGCGATTACAAAGTTAACGAGGTTTTTTTTAAGTTTTAATTATGGTTTGTTTAATGAACAAAATTGGTAATTTCACTTTTAACCTTCCTGAAATAGGTAACAAATTTTAATTCTAATAGTATATTTCCTAACTAGTGCTAACAGGCTTTTATATTGTATAAATTGTGTAATGACGCCATATTTTTATAGTAAAAGTTTTTAAGGAAAAGTCTGTTTTATTCTTTTTAGTGCATATTAATAAAAACTTGTTTAAAAAACAGTTTTTTTACTTTTAATTTGTTTACTCATCGGATTGCTGCAGTAACATGACCGTCGCGATTCCGTCCCACTCTTCGCACTCGCCGCGATGACTGACGATTTTCGCTTCGCGTTAGTTCGTTGGCAGGTTGACTATAGAAGAGAAAACGTGGAGAAGAAAATCCACAAAAAAATCATAATTATTTCACACCCACTCCTCGGAACGCCTTTATTATTATTTTCCTAAGAGCCGCTTTTACCATGTCGTCTCAACTCTAACCTAAAGGTTAAAGCACATGCGGTTGAAGACCCAGCTAAAAAATTCTGCCAATGTCAAATAATGTCATTATTTGTTATTGTTTTAATATTTATAAATATGGTTTGTTTCTAGTATAGTAAACCAAGGATTGACAAAACAATGTAAAAGCGGCTCTATGGACATTGGAAAGGGCTAGTCTGCTCACCAAATTTAAACCCTTGACTTGTTGACCTAAATGAAGGTTATACCGACTGCAGGTTACAGTTTTCTGAAAGTGTGATGATTTTTTTCACCTAAACCATTTTTTTATTCTTTTACACATACCATAATACTGGAATTCACTAACAAGTTGTATGTTATTCTTAGTTTTGTATCTAAAAGTTCTGAACATGTCCGCCATTTTTAAAAAGTAGTATGCGAAACTTCCTAAATGTTTTCCTTTCTATATAAGTGTCTAAATCCGAAAAAATGAGTGCTCGATTATAATTGGAATAACGGCAACCGAATATAGCAGTTTTATTAGGTTTTTATGTTATATAAAGTTTTGACGAAAATGTTAAGTTAGTTAATAATATTTTGTTTTTAAAAAGATTGACTTTTGACTTTTGTGTATTTCACCAAACAATTATGTCATTGTATTTATTAGATAAAATTTTTAATACAAAAGGCTTATAAAAAAACAACTAGTTGTGATTTATTTAAAGCAAAAAGTTCTCGTTTTTCTAAATAATAAGATATACAGTGTGTCCAAAATTGGTAGGGAATGTATTGGGATATTGGAAACTATAAGATGGTTAAATGGGGAAAGTTGTGAACCATTCAATGGTTAATCTAATGAACTGAAAATGTGCATTTTAGAAAAAGTACTATAGTTTTTTTTTATTTTAAATAATTTTTGGAATTTGTTAAAATATTATAAGGGCAACTTTTTAAGAGCAGCGTATTTCTGTATTTAGATTTTAATTTCGACGGTTTATTTTTGAGATACCATCATCAACTTTCGTTTTTCTTATATTTTTTTGACATCCCACGAAGGCATATGCCTAAATACCAGAGTACCGTGGGTGTCAGGTTATTAGATGTTTAACCCATCGTTCCCCCTGTTCCGTCAAGGTTGTCCAAGCACTGAAACATGCAGTTATGCATTCCACAGCACCTTTTAGACAACGCGGCAGTGCCACCACGGTCGTTATTTTTAAATAACTACTTCCTAAATATGTCTCCTCCGCTGGGATTCGAACCGGCGACCTCTGGCTTCGAAGATGAAAGCTCTGTCCACTGCCATTTTGTTTTTTTGCATATTTTTAAAGAACGTTTTTTTCCTCTTTAAAACGATGTATAACACTTTATAGGTATGTTTGATTTTTATGTCAAAAATCGTTAGAATTAATTTTTGTCCTAGTTGGCGGTGACGGCGCGAGCCATTAGCTCTAAAAACAATTGCCATTTATTTTCCAATAAGGACCTGTTGGGAAAGGTATGTATAGTTATTTAAAAAAAACAATATTTGAAAAAAGTTTAACTCTTTGATGGCAGCTCATGTATTATAAAAATCGGGTTATCTTACAATCTGCAAAATATCTTTAAATGTTTGTTTCATATTATTTTTTTAAAGTAATATTTTGTTTGGCTTTGTTTAAACTCCCATATGCAATTAATTTGGTACACCTATTAAGAATAAGTGAAGTTTTATAATTATGTTTGTCACAATTTGGAGACTATGAATTAGGTGTTTTTTATCTTTGGGCGATCCACGAAGGCTAAAGGCCTAAATACTAACGTACCTAGGGTGTCTTAAACGAGGTAAGAGGAAGTTTGTTGACACGGGACTTAAATACTTGAAGATTTGGTGGAGAAGGAAAGACCTCCGCAGGCAGTAGGTTCCACATCCTAAAAACTCTAGGGATATTATTTGTAAGTTATGAATAATAAAATTTAAAAGAAATTATTTTTAAGCACATAAACCAATTTCTGGTAGATAGCTTACAGCTTGCAATAACCTAAAAGCTAGGATTACCTTAAAATAAAAAAATAATAACAAATTATGTATTATTAAATATTTATAAGTAAACAATTCAGTAATAATTTATTTCTTTTAAAAAAATCTTAAATTTTATTACATTATTGCAAGAGCAGAATATCCCTTTATAATAAATAAGTTTAAGTTTTCTAAAATATTTATTAAATATCTTTATTCTGAAGAAAAGCCAAATAATATTTTATTTAAACCATTATTGTATTTTCATTATTTGTAAATACATGATACACTATTATTTTATTACGTAAATTCATTACTTAATGATATATTATACACTTTTTTATATACGTATTTTCATTATTAGTTATTGTATGATCCACCGTTTAATTTAAACTTGCAAGGTGTAATAATAACAATATATCAAAACCTGTTTCATTCCGGTGTGAACTTTTTCATCAAATCCACATTTTCCGTCAATGGGAAAGGTTCGGCGCTGACGCCCACGACGCCTACAGCAACGACGCTTAATGCTTTTACGTGTCGTCGAAAATTCTGGGGGAGGTTTATAGGAATTAATCGTTTTTTTAATTGTTTTCATAAAGATAAAGTACTAAACATTATAACACTACGTAAAGTATTAAAAAAATTAATGTAACAGTAAACGCAATATCAATTAAACCAAAAGGTTAAGTTAACATAAGTTTTGCCATTACTTTTTTGGTTTATGTCTCACTACATTTAAAGTGACAGTTTGCGGATTTTAATAAAAATTATGGAAAATTAATAATAATATTAAATTTTATGACTGACTCAGAAAGTAAAATGATATAATTGATATTATCATAAAAAAATATATTATACAACACATGCATAAAGTGAATTTTTTTACTCATTGGGTTGCCGCACTCCACCAAACTTGCCATGCCTAGAAAAAAAGTATCACTATGCACTTGTTACATAATTACTCTTTCTAACGGGACACCTTACTTTTGTTTATGTTACTTTCTTGTTTGCATTGGTGCATTTGATATCTAAATTAGAAAACTACCCTATTTAAAATATGGTTAATGTTTAAAATAGATTTAGTTTTTTTTATATTTAGTAAATGATGATTGATTTGGCTGCGAAAAATGGTAATTTTGTATTATTGTTTTTAAAAGTAGTGTTCCTATAGATGTAAATTTTTTAAGGTATTTCATTTAACAGTAAAGTAACAGTATAAAAGTGATAACTTTACTTATTATAATATAGGTACTTGCAAAACAATTTTTATTTTTAATGGTATTTAAACTGATATAATTGAACGCACTTTTACAGTCATCTTAAACCAATTTTATAGTATATATGTAGCGTTTTAGATATTTTGCCTAACACAATACTTTTTACCCGAGTTCAAAAGGAGGTGTTCTGTATGTTGTGTGGGTATGTTACACAATTACTCCGGCGTTTGTGGACCGACTTTAAAAATTCCTTTTTCATTTGAAAGAGTGCACTTCCGCGGTGGTCCCATAAAAACCAGCCAGGATCGCGAGAGAGAAAGGTACAAGATCTATTTTTTCTCTCTGCCGTACGTTGTTCGTGCGGCAAAGCTCCTTCTATATGGGTATATGCTAAGATAATAAAGAATGAATCAGGTTAAAAAGAAGAGATCAGGGGCGCATTTAGAATCGACAACCTTGAGGTAAAATATACCCTTTTTACCGAACTAAAAGAGGTACTAGTAGTGTTTTTAATGTATGTTTACTGCTGTAATTGTAATAATAATAAACTAAAATAATAAAAATAAATAAAAAAAAGAAGTCGGCTAATAACAAAATAACTAAATAAACAAAAGCTTTTTATAACATTAATACCATATGTTAATATCCGACTTTTTTTATTTATTATTTTTAACTTTTTACTAAGTTTTATTAATTTTTTAATGTTTGTTATAAATGTTATTTCCTGAATAATTAATGGTAATTAACTCGAAATATATCAATCACAGCTGCGATAAACTATTCAGTTTTGATTTCAGGGTAATGGTTGCCATATCAGAATAGGAATCAGGTTTATTACGTGTCAAAAGATAACTGATTAAACAAGAGATTGAAAATTATTTGACGCAAATTAATGCATACTTGGTGAATTATGATTTTATGAATTAAAAGTGCTAAATGAGGGGGCTAGTTTCAAAGTGTACAATCTCGAAAAACCACATTTTATATAAAATAAATAAAGAACCTATGTATGTATGAATGTAATGCATTTTTTCCTAAGTTTGAATACTCTGTTATGAATGTAGTCATATATCATCTTTAGATGATATATTTAAATTCAGTTCTGGAATATATCTAATTTTTGTTTTAAATAATATAAATGAAGATTCTACACTTTGGAACTGTATGGCATTTTTACAGATATGTAAATAAATATTGAGTACGTTCAAAACCTTTCAAATAGACCTACTTTTCAAATTTTTTACCTAAAAATCCCACCCATTTTTATTGTGAGTTTATAAATATATTTCAAAATTTAAATAGGAATGTCTACTATGAGTTAAAAAGACTTATGAATGTGGCTTGAATATTTTTTAATATTTGGTCGTACATACACAAAAGTTTTTTTAAAGTAATTTAAGACTATTTAAATCTATTAACCGATCTGGTATTGTTTTTAATTTATTTAAATTAGCACGGGATGCATACTTTGGAATGAAAAATATAAAATAATAGATAGTTTCAAAAATCAACCCACATCGTTTTCCTTGTTTGCATGATTAAATTTAAAAATTCTGCAAATATTTTCAAAATAAAGGGATAAAATAAGAGACATAAATGCTATATTTTTATTTGCGTCATTTAAAGAAAGCATAAACACATATTTAGACAGTCAGTGGCGTACCCTTTTTGTTAGAAATATTCCTTGCCGAAAGAGACGCCACTGGACTTATTAAATGTAATTAAGCTAATGGTAAATTAAAGCCTTTATGCCATGAATAATATTGCCAAATTAAAACCAAATTGGATATAGAAAATTTAGGATATTGAAAAAAATTAAGTTTACCACCCTATATCTTGAGAATTAGGAATTTGCGGACCCATGTTTATATGCATTTTTTTCATATTATTTAATAGTAGACTCTGCCTTTAAATTTTCTTGACAACATTCTGTAACACCCGGATATTGGATACGTATCGATAAATAGGATGTATTTTAAAAATACGTCACATAATATATTTACCCAATAAATGGCAATGTTTGGTTTACGAAACAAATGAACCCAAAAATATTTCTGTTTTTTTGCTATATTTTTAAAATAAAACGCCATAACAGATGTAGAAATTGGCACAAATAGGTGACATAATTTTGAAAGGGTAAATTGATAAAAGATTGAGTAATTGGGCCATGTAAACTTGTTTAAAATTGTCGTTATTTACCTTATTTTTCGCCAATTAGAAAGTTGATGATTAATTACTTGTTAGATAACAGTTGGCAGCAAATAAAAAGCAAAAAAATTAAAACATTAAATACAGTTTAAATGTAATATTATTAAGTATTTCATTATTTTGTTTTTGGGGTAATTTACAAATACTTTTAACACCTAACACCTTAACGTAGCTAATTGGGAATAGTGTAGTTATTTATATGCAGGTTTTTGTATTTTAACTATGTTTTTGTGTTTTTTTTTATTTCATTGAGTTTAGTTTTGGTAAAATGCATGATAAGTGGAAACTTGGTTAAAAATTAGTTTAAAATTAAACAATCATTAAACACATAAACACAAAATCCTTTTTAATAATATAAATTAATAGCATCAAAGAGAAGACAAAGGGACACTAAAAACAACAAATAATGTGTCGGTAAAAATTTATAAAAAGTCAATATAATAAAAACATTTTCCACATGTGGCTTCGCGTTTTTAAAATCATTAATAATTAACTTATTGGCCTGACAGCATTAAAATCATCATATCCGACCGTACAAACCTATTAATATGGTAATTATCCTTTATTAAATCTGAAAATTACCATTATAACTAAAATGATCCCTAAACACTGTCAATTCATAAAAGCATAATTCGCTTAACTGACGCATAAATCTATTAATTTGCGTCAAACTAATTTTCATCTGCTTGTTTTATCTATTCTCTTTCGACGCGACATAAACACGATATCGTAAGTATTATCATTAAATCAAAATTAGGTGGTTTATACGTACAGCACACACAATAAAATATACGTTAAATATAAACATTTAAAAAAAAATTAACCGACTTCAAAAAAATAAAATAAAATAAAATAAAAAAATTAAACTCACTAGAAAGTTAAAAATAATTTTAAAAATATATATAAAACAAGAAGTCGGGTTATAACATATTAGAGTGTAGAAAATAAATGGAAATAAATCCCCACTGTCGTTGTAACATAAAGAAGAGATCTTCCCTTTTCGACAGTTTAGAGAAAAACTGCTGCTTTTCGTGTCATTCACCTGGACCCCTTTCCAATGACTAGTTTCGCCCGTCTCACAGAACATAAAAATGGCTGTACCGGCTCCATAGTAAATAACACAAAAAACAAGAGTCTTAAAAGAACAGCGTCATTATTCTACGATAAGATATAACTTACCATTGATTCCGGTCCACAAAGGCCGGAGTAATTGCGTAACATACGTCGGTGGAGAGGGTCCAGGTGAATGACATGAAAAGCAGGAGTTTTTTCTCTTAACTGTCGAAAAGGGGATATATCTTTTTCATATGGTATTAAAGTATAAGACGCTTTTGTTTATTTAGTCATTTACATTGAGTAGTTTAGCACATAATATGTTATTACCCGACTTCCTGTATTTTTATTATTATTTTTAACTTTACGAACGAACAACTTACGACAGAGGGAAAAAATAGATCTAGTATCTTTCTCTCTCCCGATCCTGACTTGTTCTTTTATGGGACCACCGCGGAAGTGTACTCTTTCAAACAAAAAAAATAATTTTTAAAATCGGTCCACAAAGGCCGGAGTAATTGCGTAACGTACACAAAAAATACAGGCGAATTGAGAACTTCCTCCTTTTTGAAGTCGGTTAAAAAATTAACTAGCTAAAAAATACATATTTATATGTATATATAAATAAGAAAAACACACCTAAAGGCTAACAACAATTTAAATAAATAAAAGGTAAAATAAATTAAGTTTGTTAATAAAATATGTTATTATAAAAAGCTTTTGTTTGTTTATTTAGTTATTATTATTCATTTAATATGCACGTTCCGAAATTCACAAATAACTTTATTAGTTAAGTACAAATAATTTAAATATTAAATGAATTTAATTTAATTTAAACCTACAAACCTCAATATAATTTTTAGCGAACTGAATACACTTGCGGCATACAAGGTTTCCTTAAATATTTATGCAATTAGTAAGTTTGATTTTGAAAAGGCCGAATCGAGAGCACCCTTGAGAAAAGAAGTAATATATTAAATATGCAAAGTTAGGCACAAAAGGCAACAAAAAATATTTCCAATAGATCATTGCAAAGCAGAATGTTATCAAAATCAAATGATACAAAAGAAGGATTAATGACAGAATATTTTGACAAAAACTTTAGTTACCATATTAGGCCTGTATGTATTTTTTTTTAAATGTAAATATTATAGTATATTTCCTAACTAGTGCTGAAAGTGTAAAAAGCCACTTTCGGCACGTGTTAGGAATGCAATTATTTTCTACGAGAGTAAGGAAAGCAGAAACAAAATTATATTATTATTTTTTTTTATTTTAACACAATACACCCTAATACCCTACTTGTACTTATGATTACTGTTGGTAAATATATAATTTTTGTAGCATTTTGGAGGTTAATAGCGAATTGAAGGAGTTTTTTTGTTGTGGAAATATTGGTGCCTGCGAAATGTGTTTTCTCCACCTTTTGTTTGACCAAAACAAAATTTATTTAAAACATTGGGCGTTTTCGGCTTATTTTGGTACCTTTTTGGTTAATACAGAGTTTCTTTATGAGAAGGGATTTAGACATAAGCGAGACCGGGGATAGCTTGGGTCAGGGACGTGAGGGTGTGAGAATTACGATTTCGGTTGGCAGTTCTGTTTCAAGTTGTCAGTATTATCAGCTGATGACAGAGTCGTGCGTTGTCGAAGCTTTTATTGTTTGGTAAAAGGCTCTGCTATTTTCGTTTCGGTTGTTTATTTTCGAGTTGTAAATGTTTGTTGTTAGTTTATAGAGATTTCATATTTTATTGGTTCTAACTGTTTTTATTTTAGTAATTTTTTATAGTGTTTAGTTTTAGTGTTGTACATTATGAAGAAGTGTAGTGTCGTATTTTGTTTTTTTTTTCAAAGAAAGGTACCTAATTAAATCTTAAATAGTTTTCAGGTATTATACCCTATATGTCCTTAAAATTTTAACAAAACTAAATATAGCTGCCGTCCTTAGTTAAAACGTCCTAACTATATTTTTTAAAAATGTTGGCCTATATGTAAACAAGTTATTCTATGCATTATTTATCTATTCTCCCAAGTTACGACGTCCTAACTTCATTGACGCAACACACACAATAAAGTTAGGACGTTGTTAACTTGGGAGAATAGATAAATAATGCATAGAATAACTGATAATATATATGCATATACGTAGTAGTAGTGTAGGCCAACATTTTAAAAAAATGTAGTTAGGACGTTTTAAAGCCTACTGTCCATGAGAGCGGTTTTCCGGTCGCGGATAATAATTCAGCGTTGTGATTGGCGGGAAAAGCATTTTAAATTTTCACTAACCAATCACAACGCTGAATTATTATCCGCGAGCGGAAAACCGCTTTCATGAACATCCGGCTTAACTAAGGACAGCAGTGTAATTTGGAACCATGTACCAACTGTTGTAAAGAATATAATTTCTGAGAAATTACAAATAAAAAGGTTTCCTCTATGTAATAAACAAGCAATATTAGTTACGCATGTTTACATGTCCGTATTTAGTTAGATTGTCTCTTCGTCACATTGCATATGTGTTATATGTTATTTAGCTCAACCGGTAGGTATATAACAAATAAGGAACCAGTTATTTATGTACATACCTATACAAAGTTTTTATAATGGTTTTTGAATAAATGAAATAATTATTTAATTACATTTATAGTTTAATTATAACTTATGCATATTGATATAATCTAATAAACTTTTTTTATAACGTACAGTTCTTTTTTGTTTCCTCCTTAATTCTACGCCACTGATCTGCCTAAAATCAAACATGGCCGAAAATGGCCCGACTTGACGTCACAGCCAGGCTAGCCAATCTGACGAATGTCGTGACCTTATCTCATCAATCGACTTTGGGTTAATAGATAAACAATGGGTTAAACTTTATAATATACCAATTGGTATGATTTTGGTAAAAAGTGAAGTTTAACCTGTCAACCAAAATAGGTACCAAAATGAACCGAAATCGCCCTTGAAGTGCATGAAAATTCCTTATTGCGACTCGCTAACCCTTGGTTCAAAATGTTTGTATTTCCGAAAGTGACACTTTCAGAATAAAATGCTTGAGGAAAAGTGAACTTTTTCGCATGCGAGGAGGTATAATAATAATGCAATGTTGGTGGATTAAATAAATTAAGAGGCAGTTTACTAACGCCAGGAAAGAAAAGTATATAAGCAACAGGTTTTATGGTCCAGATACTTTAGTAATAAGGAAGCAGAGAAAGTGTGAAGTTCTTTGCTTTTTCTGATATGAACTGTAAATGGATGCGTGATGCGTGAACAGCTCTTCTTTGAATAGAATCAATAATTCTGAGGGTTGAAATGAGCGCCGTTCCTCAGAAATAAAAACAATATTCCAGAGAGGGTGGATTTGGGATACATACAAAGCGTATAAATTAGATGAGAATAAATAATTTTGTCTTGAAAGAAAAATTCGGGCGTTTTTAAAGCTGCCATGGCTGTTATAATATGTTTATGCCACTTAGGATTATTCTCAAATGTAAAGCCCACAAGATCTTTGTTCTGCAGAACTTAGCCGCGTATAAGAAGTTAAATAGTTTTGCAAATATTGCAGATTAATATCAAATCTGGAATTTTTAAACTTTTTTAAAAGGTATTTTTAAATATTAATCCGATGGGTTGGGGTTCAGCTCTTTTCAAAGATTCACTGGAATTTTCTTAACACGTATGTTCCCTTTCGCCTTCATTTATTGGCTTCGTGCCAAAACAAAACATAACCCTTTTGCTTTGTTCTTGGCCGTGCAGTTATCTTAAATGATTTTAAAAATATTCAAGCTGTCAATATTAAATCAATTTCGACATCAATTATTAAAACCTAAACGAAACAGCTGATTTTTACACTTTTAATCCGACTAACCCTGACCTTCACCTGGGTCAGCATAATGTAACCCTAGGTAAGTATCCGATCAATTGATGAACAGGGCTAGAGATTGGCTGATCATTTTTTGAACGGGTTTTTATGGATCAGGTTAACCCAAGATCAATATTTAAACATGCCTAAAATATCTTAATAGTAATGCACTATTATACTACTCGGCGTTCCATTAAAATAAATAATACTTTTTTCGTAGCTTAAATAGGTACTTTACAAGATATGAAAAATCTGCTGCTTAATTTGAAAACTATAGAATCAGTCCAACAAACTGATATTGTTATTTATTTTCAATTACCAATAAAATAGCGTTTAGAGGTTATAAATTTAAAATTTAACTAACCCACTATTGTTTCTGCGACCCAATTGTGTGGCCAAAATCCATTTTTTTAAACTGATAAAAAAATAATTTCGGTTGTTTACGTGGAAAGCAGATACATCATTGTTTAGATAAATAGTGTGTTTATTTTTGATTTGTTCTTTTTCTCACATATTAATCAGTAGCCGTAAATAAATCGTTAAGTGACGCCAAAA
Source organism: Listronotus bonariensis (assembly GCA_014170235.1). Lineage (NCBI taxonomy): Eukaryota > Metazoa > Arthropoda > Insecta > Coleoptera > Curculionidae > Listronotus > Listronotus bonariensis. Next base: position 20,217 of record JACEGR010002389.1, read on the forward strand.
GTTGTTAGTGTGGTGCTAATCTGTTTAATCATATTTTTAAAGAAAATATCTTTATTTATTAACTACTAAGTATGATATTTAAAAAAATATGTATTTGATAGAATTACCTAATTCTGCCCGTTTCAAATAAAATTAGATTTCTTATTGGCTCATTTACTAATAATTTTTAAAAATATTTAATTTCTGAAAGGTTAAGAAAAAAAGGCTGCATTTGGCGGCAATATATTACACATTATTTTGTTAAGTCTTTATTTGTGATTATTATTTTACATTCTTTACTTGGGATTATTTGCTACCCTGGAAAAAAACATATTTTTTTACAGATATGCACTATTTTAATAAAGCACACCTTTTAGAATTGTGGTTGTAGGAAGGCGATAAAAACGAAAAGTTTTTAAAAATATTTAATTATGTAAATCAGAAGATCGAAATAAACATTAATTCATCTAATTTGTCGCTTCTGCCCCAATTTTGTAGAAAGATGGTGCCAAACAGCACAAAACAAGGGTTATGTTCAAAATAAAAATTCTGCTTGGTTGGAAAAACAGATTGTTATTGTATTTGATTTATCTACACCATCAACATCTCCTTGTGGACCCAGGTTATCATTTCAGGAAAAATCGAAAAAAACTAAGAAATGCAACGCAATTGTCTAATAAGACGCATCATTAATAATAAATGCTGCGGCTATAGCGGCCTACCGACATGGGCCACACGATTTAGTATCACTTTTAAAAGAAGTGGAAGAAAGTCTTTGCCAGCTAGCAAAAATAATAAAAATGCTAAGCTTCCTAGAAAAAGAAACTTAAAATACCCTGTCGAAGAAGCGTTGGAGATTTAGATTTAGAATCAAATTTAAACAAGCAGCAATACCATAATATTCGATATGGTGCTATTTCATACAACTGTAATATACAGGGTGCCCGGTAATTATTAATTTACCGAGAAATCATAGATTCCTTATGCCAAATTATTAAGATCTAACCAAAGACCTATATCCAAAAGTTGGTAATAACAAAAATATAGGGCATCAAAGTGAAAAAATATATTTTAATATATTTCAATGAGTGTTTACACATATATACAATACAATTTAAATATTGTAATAAAACACGGTATCTAAGAGTTTTTGACATTAGCTTTTAAGATGAAGTATTAGATAACTTTTTGTGGAAGCAGGAGGGTGATACCTAGACTACTTGGAATTTCTCTAGAAAGTAGCAAGCTTTTTGTGCTACCCTGTATGTACCATCTAAGTATTCCAATTTAGTATCCTATATTTTGTACACAAACAAGGTGTACTTTGTAAGAATCGCTATAAGCAAGAGTTTTCGAAATATTTGCCTTAAAATTGTTTAGTACAAACGAAACTACAACTGCCACATCATATACGAATGGTTTAATGTCTGACTTTTTGGCAAATATCTCGAAAACGGTTGCTCAGAGCCATTATTATAAAGTATACCTTTTTCGTGTAAAAAGCATAGAGAGTTTATATATTTACTTAGAAAGTACAATACAGAGTGGCACAAAAAAGTCGTATATTTTTATAGAAATTTAAAGTAGTGTAGGTAGCCGCCCGTTAGCTTATACAAAAATATATTATAAAATTTAAATAGTTCATGTCAAAAACCCTTAAATAAAAAGTTTAATTAAAATATTTAAAAAGTATCCAAAATTATCCAAATAAATTGGTTTTCTTTTTCTCTTTGACACCTTGTATATTGTGTAAAGGTTAAAGTTGAGTTTTTTATATTATTTATTATTATTTGTTTAGGAAAAACCAATTTTTACTTGTAAGTTTTTTAATTGAACGCATTTATTAATTTTGGCCAAACAATAGGCTCCCAGAAACCATAGTGAAACCGTATAAATATAACAATCTTTGATATTTTGTCGGTATAACTCTGTACAGTCGAAATGAGATAAGAAAGTCTATTATAAAAAGCTGATAAAAAGGCAAAATTCCCTGTCCCGCATTCAAATTTTCACCAAAATGGTTATGAAGTTGAGTCATATTTTACGTAAGATTTGCTATCCTTCTCATCATCGAGCTTATATAGAGCCATATTTTGCCTATTCAGTATTCTCCAGATCCCTTTTATTAAAGGGTAAAAGGTTATAAGCCCGAGAAAAAAAAACTTAGGGAAAGTAATAAAAGTTGCCGAAAAAGACGATGTTATCGTATATTGAAGTTTTTCATAAGAAGAAAATTTGTTTTCTTTTAGATAACTTTAATACGAGCAAACTGGTCGATTTTTATTTAAATGTACGAATTGATCCCGAAAAGACCTAAATGGGGAATAAATCGATTGTAATTTATCAAGCTTTCGAAATATTTGGAATACCAAATGTAGCACATAAAAGTTTAAGCGGATTTGAGAATGGGTTTTACAGAAAGTCATTTAAAAGTGTACACTTTTTTATGTTGAAAAAAATTTTCTCCAAAAGTCAGTTCTTCAAAATATACATAATATACTGTGTGGTGTTGCTTTGAAAATTTTCAGTTAAAATACCCCGAAAAAAATGATAGCTTATATGATTTTTGTAAAGTAGGATTGTTTTTCATCTAGCAACACTTCTTTGAAATTAAAACGTCAAACAGTGACAAGAAATTTTAGAAATGATCACTAAATTAAACTTTAGAACTAGAGTGGCTTCACACAATAATAAGTTTGTACTAACCTTTGGAGGCGAAAGTTATTTACAAAAACTTATTTTGTTATAATACCTAACGATTTAAATGTACGAAGTAATCTCGAAAATACCTAAGTGGGGAATAAATTGCATATCAGTACCGTAATTCGCACAAAATTATTTGAAAAATATTATGAAAATATTTTAAAATCAGAGTAGGTCTATATAGGGTCGCGACGGCCATATTGATTTGACGTGTGTTGACGTCACAGTGACCATTTATCGGCCATGTTTATCAGTGCCGAAGAAATACAGTTTATAGTATTCTTAGAATAACCGTTTACAAAACACTTTTAAATTATTATTAAGTCGCAACCTCTTCAACTTTAAATAAAAACCCCTGGGATCACATCTTTCCACAAATATCACTTTGAAAACAATGCAAACTGAAAAGCACAAATTCTAGACGCCACTGGATTAATCATCAGCTGTCAAAATATAATGACTTTAACCAGTCTTGCCAACTTTTCCCGGTACTGTGCTTTCCCTTGCGTCCCCGACCTCGAACCGCTTTAAGTCGATGATGTGTCGCAACCTATTCCAAGTATATATAAATAAACCTTGTTTTAAAATAGGGTTTTTTTAACATTTTTAAGTAGATTAATATTTTTGGGGGTATTTTAAATAAAGAAACCATGTTAATTCTTTCAGGTTTATATTTTATAATAGTCCAAGTAACTACCTTTTGTTTTAAAGGAAAATGGAGTGCGCGAAGCCGATTTGATTCCGGATAAGAAATATAACTTTTTTTTCTTGATTTTTTTTAGACATTTTTTCTAGTTTTTATTTTTTATTGTTTATAATCTAATTTTCAGACAAATAATGTTCCACTTCTGTTTTTTTTCCATGTGGCAACACTACTTTGTAATCAAAACCTCAAACAGCGACAAGTTTTTAAAGAAATTTTAGAAATTTTCACTTAATTAAACTTTAGAACTATAGTGGCTTTACACAATATTAAGTTTGTACTAACCCATTATATTGTGGAGCCAATTATTTACTAAAACTTATTTTGTTATACTACATAATTATTTAAATGTACGAATAAATCGATTGAAATTTATTAGGGTTTGGAAATATTTGGGAGGTCAAATGTAGCACATTAAAGTTTAAATGGATTTGAAAATGTGTTTTACAGAAAGTCACTTAAAGGTTATCAGTAGGTAAACTTTTTATGTTGAAAAGAATTTTTCTCCAAACGCAGGTTTCCCACAAATTACACCACTTACTTACAGGATGTTGTTTTGAGAACTTTTAGTTGAATACCCTGAAAAATAAAATAGTTAATATGATTTTTGTAAAGTAAATAGGATTGTTTTTTTATTTAGCAACACTACTTTCAATTTAAAACGTCAGGCAGAGACAAGCTTTTAAAGAAATTCTAGAAACTTTCAATTAAACTTTAGAAATATAGTCGTTTCACACAATATTAAATTTGTTATATTGTGAGAGCAGAGCTATTTACTAAAACTTATTTTGTCATAATACTTAACTATTTAAATATACGAATTGATCTCAAAATGGTCTAAATGGGAAATAAATGGATTGTAATTTATCAAGCTTTCGAAATATTTGGGATGCCAAATGTAGCACATAAAAGTTTAAATGGATTTGAAAATGGGGTTAATAGAAAGTCATTTAAAGGTTATTACTGTGTAAACTTTTTTATGTTAAAAGAATATTTCTCCAAAAGTCAGTTTCTCAAAAAATACATCACTAAAAATAGTTAATATGATAAGTTTTTAAAGATATTCTAGAAATTGTCACTTGTAGTAATACCACCAGTCCTTAATTTATTTCCGGAATTTTTCTAAACCACGAATATTTTTAAAATAATTTTTTAAAAATATTTTTGGCCACGAAAAATTTCTGTGCCTTTGACACGAGCTTCAAAAATGTATTTTCCATTTTACCAATTGTAAGTTCAAATTTTTATAATTTTAGACTTTAATATTGTTTATTATTTTAAATTTAAATAAAATTTATAATACGAAAGTTGGTTAAAAAGTGAATTTTGCTTTTTTAGACTCATACCCAGTTTTCGTTTGCTCTTTATTTAGTTTTACTAACTGTAGTTGTATACAAATGTCATATAGGGATCTAAAACTGTACATTTTTTCCTATTATGTTACGTCTAAGATACTACAAGTGGTATAAAATAACATTTTCTTAAATTATGTATAAGAATGACAGGCATGACGTAAAAACAAAGTCTATGATTATGTCAAGCAATTTCCACTATAATTCGTTTCAGGGTACCCCAGGAGAAAAAAATTCCGTAAAATACTTGAATTGTCATGTTAACCCAACAAAATTAGACATTTGATTTGTAAAGAAATAGTGGTATGGAATTTTCACTTAATTAAACTTTAGAGCTGGGGTCGTTTCACACAATATTAAGTTTGACAGTTATTTAGTAAAACTTATTTTGTTAAAATACTTTACATTTTTTTCTTTTTCAGAAACAAAACAGGAACTGGAAGACCTCATGAGCGACATAAAGAAATCTGCCAATAAAGTTCGTGCCAAGTTAAAGGGTGAGTATAGTTTTCATTCCTTTAAATTAATATTTTATTTCATTTTTTTATAAGGTCTTTAATATCCAAATTAATAACAAAACAAAATGTGTTTTGTGTTTTTTTTATATATTATTTATTGCACTTATTAACCCTGTTCCCTATGTCATCAAAAGTAAGCAAAAACTTACCCCCCTCCCATGCTTACGTAAACATTCGTATACCTATGGATTTTCCTTTTGTTGTATTTTATCTTTTTTATTGTTTTGTAAGCAGCAGTTATAATTCCATAAATCAAAAATTAGGCTAAGCATAGAGGACTTTAACGCACATAATGGGGAATAATTGGAATACATACAGTGTGTCCCAGGATAGGTGTTACAAGAGGACTAATCGACCTAAAGTTTTAAAATTTTAAAACGAAATTTTGGGACAACTTGTCGTATGGTCTAAAAGTAATAAATACAAAATTTTATTCCAATAGGTATTATACAGGGCGAGTTAAAACTTAAAATTTAAAAAATGCCCAGGATCTAACTACTTTTAATTTTAAAAACACAGTAAATATTGTAAAGAACTGAATTTTATATCAAAATTTAAAGTTAAAGCATGAGAGTAAAAAAAGGAATGAATGAAAAAATGGGCAAGAGGGGGCAAAATAATTTGTATAATGTAAAAAATTACCAATTTTTTTTTACTTTAATTCTTTAACTTTAAATTTTAACATTAAATTTAATCCTTTGCAACATTTACTTATAAAATTTCGTCCTATTTTTAAACATAAAGGTACTTTACCTCTGGTCGTTTTTCATATTTTTAGTTATAACTAGAAAAACTAGGCCCCTTCCGCCCCCTATAGTGCTTACGTAATACCTAAACATCCCCATGTACTGATTAAAAAAAATCGACTATATTTTTTTAATAATTATAATGACTACTTCACTAGAGTGTTGTACAGTGGCAAAATGTCATAGCAACTTCCTGTTTCCTATTTGCAAAACTCCAACCTGCTCCTACCTTAATAAAACCAACATGATGGTATTTCGGCGACTATTTTACTAGAGTTTTACACTGGCAAAATGTCATAGCAACCTTCTGTTTTCTACTGGCAAAACTCCTACCTGCGTCTACCTTGATAAAACCAACATGATGGTATTTCAGCGACTATTTCACCAGAGTGTTTTATACTGGCAAAAGTCATAACAATCTTCTGTTTTCTACTGTCAAAACTCCTACCTGCTTCTACCTTCATAAAACCAAGATGGTGGTATTTCAGCGATAAAACTTAATTGATTTATATGTAAACTGAAGGTTGTACTTGTAATTCTCGTGAAAAAGTTTTGTAGATATCATTAGAGAATTTTTTTTGGGCAAAATATTTTTCTTGTTTTATTTAAGTTTGTTGCTTTTTGGTTACTTCGTTTATGACATTTAATCGATACCACCCGCCTGACGACTCGTGTTATTGTTATTAATGTCATTTACGAAATTGCCATATGATCAAAATATTTTGCCAGAAAAATTTTCTCTCTTATGATATTATGTACGAAAATATTGTTAGAAATCATGTGAAAGCCATAGCCCTTAATATTAATGTTAGAAGGTGCCGTATATTATATTAGACTGATTAAAAAAAACTTCCTTTTTTTTCTTAGTTATATCGAAAGTATTGCTGGAAATGATAAAAAAATCCTGTGAAAGCCACAGCCCTTAATATGATTACCATAAACAGGCTAGACAAAATCATTTTCTGGTAAAAAATTAAACTCTTTCTAATATTTTTTGATAAACCGACGCATTTTAAAATTATTCAACTTTAAAATATAATTTATATATATATTTTTTAATTCATCAAAAATTGTTAAATTTTTTAAATTGTTTGTATTCTAAATTTTTTTACAGTTAAATTAAAGGATTTGTGAACCAAAATACAATAAGAACCAAAAATGTTTGTTAAACTTCAGAGTTTCGTTAAAAAAATTAAAAAAATGCGTCGGTTTATTTTAAAAAATTATTAGAGAGCTTTTTCAAATGAAATGAAATGTATTTATTAACCATAAAACTGATTAACAGTATCGGTGTCTTCAAATAAATATATGTTAAATAAAAAAATTTTACACCAATAAAATAATGTCATAAAACATTTGTCACAAACAAAACTTAAGACGATTATAGTGTATCTCAAAGTATATCGCTTTGGCTATTGATTTTATGATCTATTGTTATTGGGCAAACCCATGAGTTCATAATGTCAGGGGTGGGCCAGGTATAAATATCTCTCGAGTTTTGACCATTTATATAAATATTTCTGCTAATATTTTAGTTGCAGTGTTGAATATCGTCGATAAGGAATATTATTAATAGTGAAGAATTGAACAAAAGAAGAAAGCGTAGTGATTTTCAATCTCACCGTATAGACAATAGTGATCAAGGCCTAATAAGAAGGAAAATATATTGTCTTTATGAAAGCGGAGTTGTTCCTACCTTGGATAAACTGAAAACGAAGCTAGAAGAAGACGACACTAATATAAATATTAGCCGTGCCACCCTCCATAGAGTTGTTTGTAAAATGGGATTTAATTACCGCAAAATAGACAAAAGACAAGTAGTAATGGAATCGCACAGATTACGCACTTGGAGATTTAATTACCTTCAAGAAATTAAAAGATATAGGTTAGAAAACAGATCCATAATTTACAGTATCCAAAGGATGGCTGGATTCTGGTCAAAACTGTCAGACGAAAGCACCTTCAAAAAAGAAAACGCATTACCATAATACACGCTGGTTCAGAAGACGGATTTGTCCCAAACTGCTTGCTGTTATCTGCAAAGACTATTAAGGATTCTAGCTTGGATTATCACGAGGAGACAAGCGCAGAACTTTTTGAAAACTGATTTCAAAATTATCTATTAACTTACTGAACACTAATTAACAATTGAGTTTCTACTATTTCTATATGAAACTCTAAAAAAAGGTCTCTTATACTTTTTAACTAAGTTACAAAATTTAAAACAAAAAAATATTTTTCTTAGAATTCTTCAATGTTCGATCTTCTAGAGTTTTGCTGTATGATTAACGAGTGAGATATTATATTTTTTTTTTGTACGGGACTGATAAAATATGCAAAACTGTAATGATAACGATCTTCCTATCAAAATTAGGAGCTCATTGTTGCCGGGCATTCTCCGAGGGTCTCTAGGAATCAATCTTTCATTGTCAGAAGTAATAATAAAAATAATAGATTTTTTAATCCTCATTATTAAAATATTAAAAATCGATTAAAATTAATACAAATTGCTATATTTTAAGCCCTAGCATGCTAATTGACTTTCCCCATGTTACGTTGAATTCTGTTCTGTGGTTTCTAAATTTATTGGCCGACTGTAGTAACGATTTATTTTCCAAATTTAACCGGCAAAACAGGGTTAAATTGCATTAAATTTAGGCTGTCACCAGTTAGCTTTTACCCTATTTTAATGGATCACATATATCACCTCTCACAAAAATATCCAGCAAAAATTTAACGCTTCCTTGTTTTGATAACTAAAATAATAGTGCTATATCACATTACGAGTAAAAAGGCTTGTACGTCGAAAAATACGTTATATTCGTAATAATTATATATTTTAATAATTGAAATATATTTTGTTAAAAAGCATTTTTGAAATGTTGAACTAGGAAGTAGCAAGACAAGCTTAAGGTCAATTTCTTTTATAGGTACCCCCGTTTACTTTCCATATCCGTCATATACACCGTGAGCTCCCCTCTTACTAGACGTCATTTTTGGAAGAAATTTAGTCGTTGCCTTTAAATTTTTTTCGAATTTAAAGTCAGGAAAAATAAAGTAATCAGTGCAAAATATAGCGTTACACCAGTGCCAAATAAATATAATTTATAGTATTATTAAAACAACCGTTTACACATTACTTTTTTATTATAATTGAGGTACAACTTCTTTAACTTTAAATGAAAACATATTTAAGAACGCATCTTATATAAGTTTTAAAACAACTCAAAACTAAAAGCACAAATTCTAGACGCCAAAGACTTAATAATCGTGACAAAATATAGTGACTTTAACCAGCCTTGCCAATTTTTTCCTGTTACTTACCCTTTTTCTGTCCCCGACCGTCTACAGGCGGGTTTATGTCAAAAACCTGTCCAGCCTGTATAAATAACCTCTGCATTGTTCTAAGTTTTTACCAATATAATTTTGTATTTTGTTCTAATATTTAATAATATTTATTTAACCCTTAAACGACAACATACACGACAACAGGTGTCACATACGACCCGATAAAGAATTAATGGTATTTTAAAGTTCAAAAAGCATTTTATCTTTGGACAATCCACGAAGGCTGAAAGCCTAAATACTAACGTACCGTGGGTGTCTTAAGCAGGGTAAGAGAAAGTTTGTTAACACGGGACTTAAAAACTTGAAGATTTGGGGGAAGGAAAGACCTCCGCTGGCAGCAGGTTCCACAGTCTAGAAACTCTAGGGATAAAAGATCGAACGAAATGGGAAGTTCGGGGCCTGTCCAATTGAACTGTATAGGGATGCATACGCGCGGCACCACGAGTTTCTCTGTTGGGAACTGCAAGAGGAGGGACTATACTGGACAATTCGTCGGAGCAGAAGCCGTAAAAGTATCTATAGAAGAGCGATAGATCTCCCACAGCTCGACGATGGGCAAGAGAAGGAAGTCTTTGAGTAAGTAAAGGATCATTAATAAGACGAACAGCGGCGCGCTTGTGGCGGCTTCGGTTGTATCGGCGAGCGTCGATCTCCGGAGTTAAGCAGTGGAATGCGCGCCCATAATTTGGATGGGTGTCCGGCGACAGCGGTGTTTTGGGCAACGGCACACGGTGTTTCTGCTCGTGGATGCGGACCGAGCAACAACCATCCAAGTTATGGAATGAATGGTGTGTGAATGAGAAGGAGTAGGGGTCAAAGTACAATAAGCCTTCAGGCTGCAGTGCACCACCTAGGGGGCGGTCGTCGGACCTGGTGGGATGACCCCGAAAGGGTGAAAAAAAAAAAAAGACGAACAGCCCTTCTTTGAATGGCATCAAGAATGCTGAGGGTTGTAGGGGATGCCATTCCCCAGACATGAGAACAATATTCCAGAGAGGGTCGAATTTGGGACACATACAAAGTGTATAAATTGGAAGGAGAAAAATACTTTTGGCTCAGAAAAGAAATCCAAGCTTTTTGAAGCCGCGGTGGCTATAGATACAATGTGTTTATGCCAGTTAAGATTATTCTCAAATGTGATGCCCAGAAGGTTAAATGTGTCCCCGCTCTGCAAAATCTGGCCACTCATAAGGAAAGGATGAGTGTTTGATGATTTTTTCGCGACAAGGAACACGATTGTGTTTTGGATGCATTAAATTGAACGAGATTTTTGGCGCCCCAATCCAATATCAAATTGAGATCCTGTGAAAGAGATATCTGCATCGCCCTGCGTTTGCTTTCCAAATCGGGTTGAGAGATTGGTTTGGGAACCTGAAAAGTGGAGTGAAGGGTACTATCGTCAGCATAACTATGAATGGGATTGGTTGTGGAAGAAAGAAGGTCGTTGATGTGAAGAAGAAACAAAGTTGGTGCAAGCATAATACCTATCTAATTTCTTTTTGTTGGTTGTTTTGTAATTTACCCAATGATTTTTTACAGGAGAAGAAAATTTATTTTTGCACATCTTTGTTAGCTTTCCATAATTATTCTTCAAATCATTACTTGTGTGCAGTAAAGCAATAAGTCTTCCAATTTTGTTTTATCGGTTTGTCTTGTATATCTTTGTGCTTTTAAAAGTGTATCTTCTACGTAGTTTTTCGTTTGAATGAGCAACAGTTTTATGCAGCATGTTGTCGTCAAAATAAAATTTCCAAGCTTTCTACTAAGTTTTTGTTCCATTAGGTTTAGGAAGCAAAACTTTTTTTTCCTATTCGTTTATATTAAAAAAGGTGTAGAATGCCATCAGTAACCACTGCTTCCATTATGTACTTCGTTCTAGATGTGCTAAAAGTATTTCATCGTCACCATTCATTTTCAGTTGGTTCATATAGTATTTCTACTGCCGTTATTTCTTTTTTTTTTCATATTATCTACTTCACACTTCATTCACTTCCAATATCCTAGTCATCATAGTCATAATTATTATTGTCAATAATCCTATTACTTTCTTTATGTCGTCTTTCAATCTTGTTTAGATCTTTTTAATTTTGTTATTATCTTTTGATAGACATGTTTTTTTATTACGCAAACAACATCAGGGGTCTCCGGCGACCCCAAATACCTGTAACCCAGGCAATAAACTGCTGCAGCATACGTAATTTGCTGTGGTATTGGTAACAGTTAAGCTACAAAGGTAGGTATAGCGCAAGATTATATAACAACTTTTGCATAACAACATATTGCTAAAATATTATTCGGTGAGGTCACGGGTGAACCCGTGTTGTCGTTTAAGGGTTAAATATATTATAAATATTGGCCAAAAATATATTTTCTTAAAATAATAAAACTATTTGACTTTTAATCTAAAATTAGTGTTTTCTCAAATCGATCTTTTATCGACATTTATCTTCCATTCCATTGACTTTTCAATTCTTAAAGAATGTGTCCAAGTTTTTTTATATCCTTGGACATTCCACGAAGCCTTTGTGAATTTTGGAAGTCTTTGTGGATTGTCCACGCGGGGAAATTTGTTAATACTGAGCTTAAATACTAGAACATTTTGGAAGGGAAGTTCTCGGTAGGCAACAGGTTCCACTTTCTAAAAACTTAAGGGATAAAAGAACGAACAAAGTGGAAGTTTCACAAGCTCCTCTGTTAGGTCCTGCAAAAGGTGAAATTATACTAGACAATTCCTGCAGCAAAAGGCGTGGACGTACCTTTAATAAAGCCGCTCCCGTGGCCGCACCGATGGAATCGGCAGCTTCGATCACCGGAGTTAAGCAACGTGGAGCACGGCCATAACTTGGATGGGTGACCGCTGACCAGGCACCTGGTGCTCGAGGGTCAGCGGACGGTGCGTGCAGCAACTATCCAAGTTATGGAATGAATGGCGTGTTAATGAGAAGGAGTAGGGTCACGGGATAATAAGCCTCTAGGGCTGCAGTGCACCACATAGGGGGTGGCGGTCGGACCTAGGTGGAAGACCCGAAAGGGCGAAAAAAACTGTAAAAACGAGAGGTATTTCTTACAGCCCGACGATGGATAAGAAAAGCCTTTCTGTAAAAAATGGATCATTAATAAGGCTTGCAACTCTGTTGACTTTGCAGCCTTGTTAATTATTGTCTTCCACGTTTATCCAACTTTACTTTGAAATAGAAATAAAGGTATGCTTATCCATACTTAGCGTTGTAATGCTTATTTGCATTTCTGTGATAAGTACTTAATGCTGGTGAAACTAAACGACTCTCAATTAACTATGCACGCGAATTTTCAGCTTTTTGACGAGCATTTTCAGCGAGGCCTCCAGTTAAAATGACAAACGACCATAATGGATTCTGAATTAAATTTGCATAGATACAACGAGAGAGGTTAAAGAGAATTTCCATAGGCTTTTGGTGGATAAGGCGATTAAAAATGTTGTTTTTTGGAATTTACATGACGATTATTTTGTTAAAATGTTGTCGTGAAAAGTAGAACTTTATTTCTTGCAGACTTGCGATTGTTTTTGGGGAAAACCGTAAATAAAAAAAAATTAATTAATATTTTGAAAACTATAAATTTTTGGAATAGACATTTTAATTATAGTTTATTTTTGGCTTTTCTATTCGCAGGGGGTCACTTTACATAAGGTGGACATTTAAAAACGAAACAGTCATGTTTGGGCACTTCAGGTTTTTTAAGGAAAAACGCTTGGACACTTCAATTTTTATTTTAGGGAAAATATATTTTTGCCACTTTCACCCCCTAAATTGCAACTCCCTAGCAAAGATCAGACTTGCCCCCAAAATCTTAAATAGAAAAAAGGGTTTTGTGATACCTTATTTTAAGCTACTTTAACTAAGTGGATGTAATAAGGATTAAACGATCTTTAAAATTATTCTTTCCGACGAGGGCGTAATTCACCCCTAAAATTTATGGGGTGCCTAAAAGATTTATTATTATCCTATTTAAAGATCGTTCAACCCTTATCATATCCCCTTGGTTTAAAGTAGCTTGTTGTTTCAAGTAATTTAATGTTATACATTTAAAAAAAAATTAATAAAAATCAAAATTTTGTCAAGCTGTTATATCAACGGCCATAATATCAGAGACTTCAAAGTTGACAGTTGTAATCAGGGTAAAGAGACCTTTAAAAAAGATATAACTCGTGAAAGAGACAAAACAATTTTTCCTCCTAAAATTAAAAATCGACGTGTCCTAGCGTTTTTCCTTAAATCACCTGAAGTGCCCAAAATTAGCTCTGTTTTGTTTTAAAATGTCCACCCTGTATATGATAAAATGGCGTTTACGGGTTGCTCATCTGAATAATAGTGAATCTTAAGTTAAATCGCGCCACAATACTGGTTACCGGCGTTTTGCCTTGGATCGCAAAACACGTCTTAACGGATTTTTACTGTTTAAGATTGGAACCCAAATTAACCTGTCTGTTTCTAATCTAACAATATCTTGTACTGTTAGTAAAATTGCATTTTTGTTTTTGTGTATTACAGCCATAGAACAAAGTATAGACCAAGAAGAAACGACCAATAAAAATTCAGCGGATCTCCGGATACGAAAAATCCAGCAATCCACGTTATCCAGAAAATTTGTCGAAGTGATGACAGAGTATAACAGGACACAAACCGACTACAGAGAAAGGTGTAAAGCTAGGATAATGAGGCAGTTAGAAATTAGTAAGTTTTTTTATCCATATAACTGCTAGTCATTCTTTGTCAGTCGTGGAGTATGTAAACAACTTATTATTATGAAGGATCTGTTAGCTTGGCGGCCTAGAGCAAGTATCTAGATATAGATTTTTTTTAATTTTTCAATTTGTGCTGCAACGGAGTTAAAGTTTTCTAAAAGGTTTTATGTATTGTTAATATGATTTTTAATGTTTAGCGGGAAGAACGACAACCAATGAAGAACTAGAAGAAATGTTAGAGCAAGGAAACTCGGCAGTGTTCACACAAGGTGTAAGTATTATAACAAACAATATTAGTGTAGTGTTAGTTGTAGGAGTTTAAGGTTAGCCCAATTTAATTAGCTTCAGTTACTGGGTTGTTCGATAAGAACACCATATTTGTCCAATCTTTATTAACTTTAACATAGTTGTTTCAAAGATCTTCTAATTTATGGATTCCGCTCTGAAAGTGCAAATCGAAATGAAACTTGTTTTTTACGAATTAATTTTAGAGGCGTGGCAATAATGTTTACTGTAATGAACTGATTTTCGTAATGTTTTTTTTAACTGTGTCGTGTTTTCATAAAAAAATCATAGTTTTCTTTTGTAAATCCGATTTTTTACGAATTTTTACATTCACCTAGTCTAGAAGGTTATTTATTGTTAGTTATATTATGCTGGGTATTTGGATTGGGGTTATTGCTGGGGATTTTGGTTACTTCTTAATATACTTCTTATTGTTAGTCTTTAAGATATATCATGTATATGTTTTAAACTATTTTTTCTAGATCATAATGGAAACGCAACAAGCCAAGCAAACTTTAGCGGATATCGAGGCGCGACACGCAGACATTATAAAATTAGAAAATTCAATTAGAGAACTCCATGATATGTTCATGGACATGGCTATGTTAGTGGAAAACCAGGTAATTTTTACTGCTTCATTTGAGATTTTACTATGTTCTCTGCAGCTTAAAACCAAACAAAGTGGTTTTTATAATAATAAAATTACGATAACAGTATGCAATTTTAATATGTTAAACGTCAAGGTGTCCGTGGAAATTAGATTGTATATTTTACTGCTAGTAATGCTAGTTTTTGCAAATCTTTAATTAGTACCAGTTTCCATCCAAAAATATTTAAGAACATTTATGTTAAGTAAAATTTAAGTATATCTGATGTTTTGTCAAAACTAAAACTATTTTTTAAATGACATTGAACAGTCTATATACACCTTAAACACGCTTAGACCAAAAGCAAAGAACGCATGCATCCAAACGGCCCATCACGCGTAACTGAAAGGCGTGGCAAATTTTGTCTCTCTTTAGATGCATTGATAAAATTGCCTATTGTAATTTGAAACTGGCACAACCCTTAAAATGTACCATATTAAAGTTGCAATATATTCTAATAATTTTACTGGAAAAAAGTTTATGCCCAAAAGCAATACTTCTGTAAGTATCATATGAAAATTAAAGTTCTCTGATAAGGAACATTTCCTAATTTTAACGAAATCAAAAATTAAATAGGAGCTCTAAAAGTAATTCTGAGCGAGTTCTTTTTAGTTTATTTAGTGCTAAGATAAAAATCTTTACAAATAGAAGTATCTGAATAATTCTACCGTGCAAAGGCAAAATAGTCTAATTCCAAAATTGGTCATTTCATGTTTTTACATCGTTTTAATGTACAAAAGAGTTTTTCATTTCGATATATAAACATTGTTTTTAGGGGGTTTTTAAAATTAGGACGATAACAAAACAGTCTATTATCAAAACGGATACGACAGAAATTGCCATTTGATTTTTTCAAAACTGTATTTTTGCGAATAGTCTCTTTTGCCTTTGCACGGTAGATATATGTTTATTGCTTGCTATTTTTTCTTTATATTTTAATTATTTTGGTTTGATTATGGAGAACAAGAAGAATAAGTAAAAATGGGTTTTTAATCATGTATACAAGGTTATAGCGTTTGTGTTAGAAAACGATATGTTGCACTATTTAATATTAGATAGCTTTATGTTAATATGTTGGCTAAAATTAGAATAATAAAAAGGGTATATTTTATTAAATTGATTTTTATGTTGTTTTAAAAAGAATTTTAAAACAAAACATGCTCTTGTATCATTTTTAAAATGGAACTTTTTATTACTATATTGTTTTATTAGAGAAAGCAGTAACAGTCTTTATGGCAAGGTTGTAGCATCTAAAGCCGAGCCATAAAAGTTGGTTTTTCTTCGAATAAAACATCTTTTTTTTCTGTTTAAATGTTCAAATGTATATATTTTTTCGCTATTTTAAAAAATCATATTAAAAGTGTTCCTCTTAAGGCTAATAGTATCTAGAGGAAAATTGGTGTGGGTTTTATGTTTCACTTTTTAGATAAAATAATTTGAAAATTTTAGGTATGCCAATGTTCTTCTAGTTCTCCATACTTTTGAGACTCTTCTGCATAAAAGTTTATTAGTCATCATCCTCCATTAATTTAAAAATATGTTCAGGTTATGCATGAAATTATGGTAAAATAAACAAAATAACAATTCAGTCATTATTAAATTTTTGGCAATGTGAGTTTATTAATAGCATAGCATTTGCTAACCAATCTTTAACATAATTTATTATTTTTACCATTATAACCTCTAAGGATGATCCGTTCTACAGTTTATTCGTTACTTCATTGATTTCAGATTTTTATTGGTTTATACAATAAAGTGGTTCCTAAATTTGGTGACTTAGTAAATATTTTTGGGTATCAATCTTTAAAAAATTTCAAGACTACATCTAGGTATTTAAATTCTATTTTTCAAAGATAGTTTAAAGTTTATTTTATTGGTAGCAGAGCCCACGATGCTAAATGGGGATTTACTCGAGCGACATAAAGACCTATTGGGTAAAATATTTGTAAATATTATGTCAGATAAATTTTGTTATTATTTCGGCTTGTGAAAATCATTCGGATCGTATAGAATTATATATTTTTCGTTATTCTTGAAATATTTATTTAGAAATAATAATAGAAAAATTAGCCACGCTCGAGAATGTCAAAATGATGTTTTTTTACAACTTTGTAGCTCTCCGCTTTCTTTGCGTCACTCTAAAATTGTTTCAGATTCGTGGAATATACTGTTTAGCATGTAATTAACTTACCCTATGCTAATCTAATGCGCTCGAAAACTTCTGATGAATATATTTTTGCTTTTTACGATCGGTCTTGTATACGGGGCTCATATTTGGTACTTATTCGGGTACAAAGAGTCCCTTGGTATATTAATCTGCCGCGCTGTAGTAAATCCCGAAATCTCCCTCTTGGGCTTTCCTACTATACGTATAGTTAAAGCTGTAGCTGGCAGAACTTTTTTATCCTGTCGGTTTGAAGTGATTTTTTTGACAAACGCTTTTTTATTTTGATCTAAAAACGTTGCATCGTGCTAACTTTTTAGGTAAAACTCTAGGGTTAAACTCATTATTATGGGTTCTAATGTTATTTAAAAGTATTTTAAAATAATAGGTTATCCTTATGGGAAAGCGTACAACGACAAAAAGAATAATTACAAAAATTTTCAAATTATTAAATTTTAATCAAATAGTAATTTTCTTGAAGGTTTTTTAATTTCGGAACAATCTTTTTTTTCAAAAAATAGTTCTTTCTGTCGTTGTGTAGGAATTTATTCATGTTTTAATTATTTGGTATATCGTCAGTGCAAAGCCAATGACTCGCTTTAAGATTTTGACGTTGAAATTCAAATTTAAGTCGTTTGCAAAAATTCTACATTCTAGCCTTTGACATTGTACCGACGATATGTAATGACCTAAATCGATCTTTTTCTTAGGCATGTTTTAAATTAACAAAATAATAATTTATATTCATACAGTTGACAATTTAATTTAAAAGTGACTTAATCAGGCCGTTTTCTGCAGGCACATTTTTAAACGAAATCAGGTTATGAATTGAATTAATAGCCGTATTTGAGTAAAAACCTAAGTGTTTTTAAAATTTTAGGTTAAAAATTATAGAACATTATTATTATGATTTTTTTACTTTGTAAAAACTTTCATCTGTTAATTGAAAAATTTAAAAATGTTTTTGCCTACGTCACTGTCAAATTAAAACGGCTCAACTGTAATCACGTAGTAACTAACCCCTCTATCTCTCTTTCTCTCTTCATCTAACAGGGCGAAATGATAGATCGCATTGAGTTCCACGTAGAGCACGCCGTGGACTACGTCCAAACGGCTACGCAAGACACCAAAAAGGCTCTAAAATATCAGAGTCGCGCCCGGCGGGTGAGTCTGACCTTAGAAATTAAGAACGACAACTGTGTATTTTCGCTTTTTAATTTTAATTTTTTGTTTTCGCTACCTCTCGTCCAACCTTTTGTTCCTTTTCTTCCCGTTTTTCTCTCTCTTTATATAATTTTGGTTCGATTGGGCTTACTCTGCACCCATATAACTGTACTAACTATTAACTGTAACTAACTATACTGTGTGTGCCTTTTGTCACTTACATGTAACTCGGTGTTGTACATATAATGACTGTCGCTGTGTGTATATTTTCTGCGGTGGTGGTTGTATTGTGTCCCCCTGCCTCCCTCTGATCCTTTTTCATCCCTCTGATCCTCTACCCCCGTGTTGACCCCCACAGGGTGAACTGGTGGATCGAATCGAATACCACGTGGACACGACGAAGAACCACGTGACAGAGGGACAGCAACAGCTCAAGTCTGCGCAGGAATACCAGTCTAAGGCCAGAAAGGTAAGATATTACTTATTAAGGTTGTTGGATATATTTAGCCGAGTTGGTAAAAAATGAAAAATATTTATTTTATAAAATGCTTGACGCGTAAATAAAGCAAAATCAGACCTAAATTGACCTAATTGACCTAGTTTGACGTTAAAACTCTTTAAATTGAATACACATATTTTCCGGAAACCATGTATACAGGGTTGCCACTAATTAATGGTAAACAGAAAATTGCTTATACCTAAATATTAAGATTTAACTAACATACATATGTACAGAAGTCAATAGTAAGAAAGGTACAGGGTGTCAAAGTAAAAAGATATTTGTTTATTACTTTGATGGTAATCTTATGTGTTAAATAGACGGCGCCTTATAACTAGTATAGGTGGCGCCCTTTAGTTACTACATATAAGTAAACAATTATTTATGTGAAAACCCCCTAGATACCTAGTTATATTATACTGTTCAGAATGTTTAATAAATTAGTGAAATAATTATAAATATATATTTACTTGGACACCCTGTATTTTCCCTAATATTAACTTTTGAACAAGTGTATGTTTAGTTTATGTTGCCATAAGAAATCTTATAATATTATTATTTATTAAATTCATCACAGTAATACAGGGGAATATTTTTTTGATTTGCGGCAATCTGAAAGTAGTTGGCATTGGGACGACCTATCCTACCCTCATCCCTCCCACTGGGCCTCTCCTACTTGTCCGTGATTTACCTCTAACCAATAGGATCCAACTAAAGGCAACCTACCAATAAGGATTTGACCAAGGTGTAAACTATGGCGGTGGATCGGAGGAAGTGGGAGGAGCCAAAGTGGAAGGAGTGGGGGTCGGACAGATAGTCCCAGTGCCTACTAATACTCTAAGACTTATTAAAACTTTAATCATGTTTATTTTGAGCAACTAAGATGGTTTTAACCAAAAACAAAATAATTATTTATAAAAAGAAATTTTTTTTTTTTTTAATCAATATTGTATTTTACATCTTATGCGTCCCATATGTTAGATATTGTTTCTATCCGTTTAATTTTCTTTTTATCTCGTATATTTTTCTATAACCTCGAAGAAAAAGGGAACATAAACCGGTAACAACATAAAATTTTACAAGACACTAAATTTATTACAAGTTATAGAAAAGAGGCTTTACGCGCAATAAAATCCGTCTTATTATATCCAGCAACCTTAGCGCCCGCTCCTCTGTCTCTCTGTCTTTGTCTATCACAAAAAATATTCCTTTTCTTTCTCATGTCTTCACCGTCCTATTTGGACCATTCTCTACGTAGGAATAAAACGATCAAATATTTACATTGTACACTGTGAACGTGTTGGTGACGTATTCGGAAGTCAATTAATCTGTGTGAGTGTATTTCTGACGTCACTTGTCATCGAGTGTAAAACGTTATTTTACAGGGTTGGCTATGGTATTTACAGTATTTGTGTATTTTTTATTTACAGAACAAAATTGCTTGAAAATCGTTGATGCAAAAAAATCTCGGCTAATGATGGGGTGTTGTTTTATTTGCACTAAATTTATTACTAGATTCGACTGACAGCCATATAAAAATAATAATGAAGATAATAAATATATATATATATATATATATATATATATATATATATATATATATATATATATATATATATATATATATATATATATATAAAGAATATAATAGCCAACATTGTATATAAAGGGTGTATATAAATACTGTTAGGAAAATGTAAGGGTCAATTTTACATCTAAAAATGTAAAACAAGATTATTTAAGTATGGGTTTAAAAATGCTCCATTTTCTGTTTAAAATTTTCCATTATTAGGTGCCTAGTTTATTTTATGTGTATAAAAATTCGTTAAAATAATAAGTAACTATAGAATTAAATACAGTGCTTTCTGAAAATATCACTTTAATTAAAGTTAAATTAAAATAAACCGCACTGATTAATAAAATAATATGTATTTCAAATACATATATAAAAAGGCAATAAATTCAGTTTTAAGAAAGCAACATTATTTTTGCAAAATTTAACATGAAGCTTTAAGACACGAACGCAACTGATGTAAGTGGTTTAGAAAACAATTTTGTAAATGTAAATGTAAGTTTTGAGAATATCTCAACAACTTTTTAATAAATGTAAAATGAACTTTTAAAGACGGAATATTTTAAACACAGCATCCCGAAAACGATTAATTTTCGAACCCATGTACCGGGTGGTGCGATTTCGAGTGTTTTAACAGGAAACTCGTATTTCCTGACCAGATAGAAAAAAATTGACATAAATGTCTTTGGCTCGATTTTTAAAATTAGATAAATGGTGAAAACCGCATCCCGAAATATCTGTCGGTATCCGAGATTTAAGGCGTATTTCATTTTCTGGCCATTAAAAAAAAATCCGTCATTTTTGAAACTTCCCAAAACGGTGTAAACATTCTTAACGCACTTTTTTGAGTGGATATCATCAACTGCATGTGTTCTTGGCCTCGGCTTCTTTAAACTTCCGTAATTTGTAAAATTTGATTTCAGAACTTAAAAGAGTTCAGAAAATCTATTCAAATATAATTTACTTGCGGCTTCGGAATTTTCACCAGACAGGAAATAGCACTTTAACATGTCAACTTTCTCGAAATTTTCATACATTTTTGCAATCCTCTCAAATAAAACAGAGTTTCAATCAGTTACTAATAGAAATGATAAATTATTTATCTGACTTTGACAAGTGCCGATTTTTTTCCATGGCCTACTATAGCAATTAAAAACTGAAATATCTCGGTCAATTTTAAAGATAAGTATAAATAATAATATATCATTGGAAAGAGCAAAAATAAGCTTTATATATTATCAACGAAACTAGAAATAATTTTAAAAATCTGAGTAGTTCAATGGATTCCACTCAAAAAAGTGCCTCAGGATTTTTACACCATTTTGGGAAGTTTACAAAAATGACGACTTACGATTTTTTTCAAAATGGCCAAAAAATAAAAACGCCCTATATCT
This sequence comes from Listronotus bonariensis, assembly GCA_014170235.1. Taxonomy (NCBI): domain Eukaryota; kingdom Metazoa; phylum Arthropoda; class Insecta; order Coleoptera; family Curculionidae; genus Listronotus; species Listronotus bonariensis. The sequence goes on from JACEGR010002389.1 coordinate 42,015, forward strand.
CGGATACCGAAAGAGATTTCTGGATGCGGTTTTCACCATTCTTCTAATTTCGAAAATCGCGCCCAAGACACCTTTGTCAATTTTTTTCTAACTGGACAGGAAATACGAGTTTCCTGTTAAAATAGTCGAAATCGCACCACCTTGTACAGGGTGTCCGAATTTCGTTGCAATTGCAGAGCATCTTGGTTATTATAAGAGATAGAGACTTGCGGTTTCGTTGCAATTTTTTAATGAAACGAAAGATGACACCAAAAAACAATTTTAATGCCCATTTAGTTTTTGACATACTGGGCAAAATTCATTTTTTCCATTTTTGGACCCCCTTTGTATTTCAGTTGTCTTGTAACTTACAACAAAAGTAAAAACAGATATTAGTAGATTTTTTTATGTTGAATCCAGTGGTGTGTTTGGATTTTTTTTAATTTTATATTTTTGAGATATAAGAATAGGATTTTTTATGGATCACCGTGTATATTTCTTATTCATTAAATTATACAGAATGAGAGCTTTTCAAAAATAAATAATACCTTGTAGTTATTTTTTATTTCTAGAACCTTACTTTATGTTTTTAATTTTAAAATTTAATATCGCACAGTGGGTCATGATACACTATATAGCCAAAGTATAAAGTTAGCCCGAAGTTCATAATTTGTTTATATTTTACAGCAAAATCGAGGTTTTAATTTTTATTTTATATTTTGCCCCGTCCAATACCCCTTTTCGCCCCTCGGTTTTGCAAGATTGTTCACTTATTAATGATTTAAAAACTCAATATTTTAAAACAGCGCCACTGTATTTATACTTAAAACCGTGTCCAAAATTAGTATGTATCCATAATTTTTAGAAAAACAGCCGTTTTTTGAAAGCTTTCCAAAACAGTGTAAACATTCTTAAGGCACTTTTTTGAGTGGACATCATCAACTGCATACATTCTTGGCCTCGGCTTTTTGAAACTTCCGTAATTTGTTAAATTTGATTTCAGAACTTAAAGGGGTTCAACATTTTTTAAATAATTTTGGTAACAGTTTTATACACGGTTTTCTACTATTTTGTCTAAAATAAACTTTTTATTTAAATCATTGATACATACTGATTTTGGACACGTTTTTAAATATAAACGCAGTAAAGCTAATTAAAAGTATTCAGTTTTCAAGTTATTCATTAGTGTAATCAAACTTGATTAACCGAGGGGTAAATAGAGATGCTGGGCGAGATAAAATAGTTTAAAACTCAGATTTTGCTGTAAAATATAAATAAATGATGAACAAAGGGCTAACTTTATTCTTTGGTTATAAAGTCTTTATCATGGTCCAATAAGCAAAATTCAATTTTAAAAATTAAAACATTAATTTAGGGTCTAAAAATAAAAAATAATTATTAGGTATTAATAATTTTCGGAAATCTCTCATCCTTTATAAATTTATTAAATAAGAAATATACAGGGTGTTTCATAAGAAAAATCATATGTTTGGTTCATATCTCGAAAAATATAAAATTTTAGAAAAATCTGAGTACACCACTGGATTCTACGTAAAAATATCTACCAATATCAGTTTTTACTTTGGTTTTAAGTTACAAGACTACTAAAACATAAGAGGGTCCAAAAATGGAAAAAACAAATTTTCGCCATGTAAGTCAAAAACCAAGAGGGCCATGAAAAATCTTTTAGTGTTATCTTTCGTTTTATCAAAACGTAGCAACAGTTCGCGAATACTGCAAGTCTTTATCTCTAATAATATCAAAGATACCCTGCAATTGTAACGAAATCCGGACACCCTGTACAGGGTGAATTATTTTGGCTGCCACTATAGTGTATAGGCTAAACGGTAAGAGATACAAAAAACTAAGATACGTGTCCCGATCTCTATTTTCGTGTTTAGTTTAATGACGCAATGAGAATCACGCTTACTTGATTGTTTTGAAAGATACAGGGTGATTTTCAAAATTTGTAGATTTTCAATATGTCCTATTACTCGGACATTTAGGGAGATAGAAACAAACTTCAAATACAAAAGATTTTTATCTTTTTACGTAGAATCCAGTTGCGTACCCGAAATAAATAAAAATATAAATTATTTAATTTTTGAGATATACCGCAAACTTATATTTTTTTTAATGAAACACACTGTATTTAGGTATCTCAAAAAATGCATTTTTTCTTGCAAATACAACAATATATAACACTTAATATTTTGCATTGATCTAAATCTTGGTCATGGATTGAAATAATATTCATTTATTTTATTAAGGGTAAGTAAATTTAAAAAAACCCAATCCAACAAAATTACTAAAACATTTATTAACCAAAACATTAAGAACCACAGAAAATACAGTAATTTATAAAACCAACTATACAATTATTCGAGTATTTAATAATTTTTTTACCCTTGTGTTTAATCACAAAATGTGCTTAAATACGTTTCATTCTGTTCTATTCATTTTGGGACTCAAAGTAATGACGAAATAATATGAAGATGTGGTACAATGTAAATAAATTAAAATAATTTGTTTTAGGTTTCTAAAATTAAATAAGAAAAATACCAACTATTTACATCTATGTATATACTAGTTTTACTACAAGCTCAGTACAAAAATGCATAGAACCGAATGGAAAGTATTTGAGCACATTTTGTGATTAAACACAGTGCAAAAAAGTACTTGAATAATAAAATTGTTTAGTTGCTTTTATAACTTATTGTATTTTCTGTGGTTGTTATTGTTTTGGTTAATAAATGTTTTAGTATTCTTGTTGGTTTGGGTTTTTTATATACATACCCTTCAAAAAAATGAATATCAATTCAATCCATGGCCAACTATTTTTTTTGTTTAGTTGTTTAAAACAATGCAAAATATTAGGTGCTATATATTGTTGTAATTGCAAGAAAAAATGCAAGTTTGCGTTATATCTCAAAAATTAAAACATCTATATTTATTTAGCGTACGCTACTGGATTCGACGTAAAAAGATAAAATACTTTTCTATTTGAAGTTTGTTTCTATCTCCCTATATGTCCGAGTAATAAGACATAATAAAAATGGACAAATTTTAAGAATCCCTCTGTATCTTCCAAAACAATCAAGTAAGTGTGATTCTGATTGCGTCATTAGACTAAACACGAGAAAAGAAATCGGGACATGTTTCTTAGTTTTTTGTATTTCTTACCGTTTAGCCTATACCCTGTAGTTATAGCCAAAATAATCCACCCTGTACATATGATTTTTTAATTATTTTTAAATGTATTGTTTGTTCTTAAATTTTCCTAATATCATTCTGCAACACCTTGTAAAGGAGTTAATCTTAGAGACCTATTAGAAGTATCTAGAAAACAAATTGTCAGAATCTTGATTGCTTATGTTATACAGGGGTTGTTTAGGGCACTGACCACTATTTTATTTTATTCCCATGTTTTATTTTTGACATATTTATCACATACCTAAAAATAAATTTAATTGATCTTTACTGATATTTGCCTATTTTTTGCATCACACAAGAGATGTTTACAATAAACTATCACAACCTTTTTAAATATTACAAAAATAATGATGTTTTTATACACTTCGTGCCATCTCGATTCCTTTAATTAAGTTTAATTGTATTAAGGTAAATAATAAATTTAAATTTTACTATGTTCTTTGTCCGTCGAGATACGTATCGAGGTTATAAGACAAAGAAGTTTACCTCGTACTATCGATCTAAATATAAACAAAGCTGTTTTGCTCTCCATGGGCAAAAATTGCCCATGAAGGTTTTGAAGTGGCTTGACACGTACATACTTTACGTGTGACTAAAAAGGATAAAAACTTGGCATTATTCAACAATTTCAAAAAGCAAAAATAATTTGTTTAACAGATACTTCTAATTTTAAAATTGATTCTACCGTAGAGAATGGACCTTTTTTATAGTAACATTATGCTTGAAGCCATCACCATTATATTTTATTTAAACGCCGAAACGAAAAATACTACACCAACTTTTTATGGGTTACTTTTAAAAGCGTTATACAAATTTATGGTTTCAGAGATATAAAATTATATTATTTGAAATTGTAGATTTTCACATTTATTGTCGTTTTTATGTTGTACGTGTACTTTTGCGTACTAAAATTTGCATTATGGATTTTAATAAAAACGTTGAGAGGCGCTGCAGCAATAAATGAAGAGGCAGATTATAAGTGGTGTTAAAAAAGGGTAATAAAATTAAAACGATAATTATGCTACGAGGATGGGTTGAAAAGCTTTTAGCCTTAATAAACAGAAAGCAAAATATAGGGTAAAATTTTTTTGCTACATGGTCTCCATATAGCTTACATTAATGTCATCACTACCCAGAAGCTAAAAATTTCAGCGCTACTCAGAAGCCTCTTGTTTGCTGGTATACTGGCAGAACTATATGCTGTTCTAGCATAGGTTCAAGAGAATGTAAAAAAACGGACACCTCAACCATACCATTCGCATCTCTTAGACAGCCAGGCTGCTCTAAAAGCCCATTGTGTAACATCCAAAAGCACGATGGAGTGCACAAACAATCTTAAAGAACTCGCCACCAGGAACAACAGGATAGAACTCCTGGGGGTTCCTGGGTGATACAAAAGGTTTAACGGTCCAGAGATAGTAATCTACTTTGTAAAGAGGTAATGAAAACAACAATAAGTGGTTGGTCTCACAACATCTAGATCGTTGGCATACCTCACCTGGCCAAAGGCAAGGAGACACTAGGCGATCCTTCTAAGAAACTAACAACCAAGGTTCTTTAAATGAGGCGTACTCATTTAAGGCAAGTAGTAGGACTTTTGATAGGCCACTGTCATCTAAGAAAAAACTTGCTGAAAATGGGCATTTACAATGGAACCATAACATGCAGGCTTTGTGGGAAAAAGTAGGAAACAGCTTCACACATAATATAACTGTAATGCACTGACACGCAAAAGACACAGTTAGTTTGGAAACATACATAGCAGTAATCCACTTTCGCATCTTGGCAAAAAATTTCTTAATTTAATAAAGGGCAGCGGACTTCTGTAATTAGAGAGGGGTGCACAATAAGCCAATAGTCTGCAGTGCAAACATGGGTAAAAGACCAAACCCACCTTAAACCAACCCAAAAGCCTTTATGCCATACCTGTAGGCTGATTTGTCTTTTTCAAAATAGGCGTTGGTAGCAGCAATCAGGCGAAGTTTTTTTAATTCGGAAAAATATTTACATCCGATGGAGCCAAGTCTGGTGAAGCTAAAGGTGCAGTGTACTGAAACAAAAATTGTTTTTGCTAAACCGTCGTTTGTCCTATATATATATATATATATTTCGATACATCTTATATTATTAAGTCAATAACTTCCAAAAGATTTTAAAAATCACCATCATCTTTTTAATATTTTAAATAAGTTACAACTATACTTTGTCTTTGAATTTAATAATTTTTAACTTCAAGTTGGTGTGGTTTTTTTGTTATAAGTTGAAAATAAACTTTATTTTTCAGTTTGCTAAATAATTAATTCTCCAAATTTGTAAGTTTTTTTATACGCAAGTACGTTCTATAAATATGTATATTTACTAATTTAAAAATAAAATAGTAATTTTATTTTCAGCTTAAAAGGTTTTTTATTTATTTTTATTACTAGTTTTTATTGTATTTAGTTGGTTAATTTAGCTTTTTTGGATGAGAAATAAATTAAAGTGAGTACTACATAAATTGGTATTCTCGCCAAACTAATAATAAAATGAAAAAAATAGGAAGTATTTTTATATGGCAATATTTAGTGTTAAATAAACAAAATCATGTTTGCTGCCACATAGTTATATATATTTTTTAATTTCCTACCTACGAGGTGCCCAATTCCGTAAAGAATAATTATAAACAGCCTAAAAATGATAGTAACCTATATTGGCACAGATTATACCTAGAGCCACAACATCTTTAAAAAATCTTAAATTCCTCTTTCGAATCTGAAAATATGTATTCCTAGTAGGCGGCGTTTTGAAGATTGTTCTCGTAAATGCGAATAGCATCTTTTACACCTCATTTAATTTTATATAAATTGAAGAAATTTTTTAAAAATATTAACACTTTAAAACTAAAAATTCCCAGTAGGGGGTATGTCGCTTTTCTGTGGAAACTTACAACTTCTATTGGTGGGCATTTGTGAGTGTCACTCGTATGCACGCCTTTTCAATTTTTATGAAGAAGTCCCTACTTGCATATCGCAGAAACTTTGTCAGCCATTTACAGCCGATGTAACCACTTGGTTACCCGCAGTTATCCTTTTATTATTTAAAAACTTTTTTACCTTTTATCATTTAAGAAAATAAATACATTTTCTATATTCCAACAAAAAAACTATCTAAAATAATCTTTCTAATAATAAAAATACGAGGTTATTATTAAGAAAGTATCAATCCAAATACTTTAGTTTATTCACTCATCCAAAGCGTTAGAAGATTGTTCTTTGGTTTTCGTTCGCATATTATTTTGATTAATTTTCTTTTCCAGAAAAAGATCTTCATTATCATTTGCCTTATAGTCCTTCTCATCATCCTTATAATAATTTTATCGACAGTGCTCTAGGAGTCTTAGGAATTTTCGCAATATCTGTAAATTTTGGACAAATAATGAGATGTATGTTTTTAGCGTGTAAAGTTGTAGAAATATTTGTAAAGTAAAATGGCTGATATAAAAAATAAAGAAGGTCGGTAAGGCTGACACCACCTTTATTACAAATAATATTACATTTAATATTTTTTTCAGGTGTTTTTAGACACCCTGTAAAGATTATTTTTAACGTTATAGCTACAGCAAACACTTGCCAACTTGGGTATGAAAAATAATACTACTATTTTTTTATTCAACACTGCCTAAAGAGCGTATATAGTTTAGAATATTGGCCATTTTATTATATTGTTGTAAATATTCATACAAATACTATTTAAAATATTTATTTATGCTTGTGTTGCGCTTACTTAAAAGTAAGTGTGTATATCTTGAACTTAATTTGTGCTATTACAGAAAAATGAGATTTTAATTATAGGTTATATTGTTTAATAGAACTAAGTTTTCGGAAATATTTTCAATCAACTTTCTGTTTTTTTTAAATATTAATTATCTAAAGATACGGGTGTTTTTTTCAAATATTTAAATTATGACATGGGTAACTTATTTATTTATTTTAGTACTTCTTGATCAGACTCTTCCAAAATATATGTGGATACTTTTTGTACTTAGAAGTTATCATTTATTTTTTAATAAAATCGGTATCATATAAAATATACAAATAAGTTTAAACCATAGTAGTTACTGAGAAGTAGATTATCTCCTACGTATATCTTAATAATGGTGTAGTAAAACCCTCCAATTTATCGATGTCGGACAAAAGTACCTTTTTTTATAGGGTTTAAGCTACCCAAAAATATGAATTTCTTTTCTCAACAATGCAAATGTTTTACAAGGACACCATTTTAAAACGTCCTAACTAATATTTATCATATTAAAACATTATTTCACTCTACCAATAGTCTAAGATCCAAATATAAAGCGACCTGCACTGATCTGTTTACTGAGTAAAAACTATTTTATATTAAATATAGTATTTAAACAAAGGTAGTGCTACAGGGTTGCCCAAAAAGTTATGGTCAAGGCTATATTTAAATTAAAAAATAAATTTTTGTCACATCCTATATAGTGGCCACCCCTATTTTTTCAATACTTAAGGCTAGTTAATAAAATATGTTTTTTTAAAAATACAAATGCACCAAAAAATTGTAATAATTTTTCAAAATAAAACAAAAATCCCACGGCTTCATTTATAAAATGAAAAAGAAAAAAATATTTATATATTGGTACTGTCATGTAATTTAGAAAAAAATTGACATTATACAGGGTGTTTTAAGATTATTTTTTAAATTTAAATATAGCTTTGAACATAATTTTTTAGGAAAGTATGAGGTAATAGGTTTGTTTAATAGTATATTACATTACAAGTGTGGAAAATGACTAATTTCACACGAGTGGGAATATTGTAGCACGAGGCGTTAGCCGAGTGCGACAAACCCACGAGTGTAAGAAAGTCATTTTCACACGAGTACTGTACACTATTTTTCCTACGACCACAAATGATTCACTAAAAATAAATTAATTAAAGTTTGTCTGTTCAGAAAAATAAAAAACAATTGAGAACTTTGCAACACTAGGGTGATATTTACTTTGCAACACTAGTGTGATATATACTTTTCCTCACTGCTATATTATACTGTTTTGACAATATTTTTACATCGAAAATCACCTACCTAGAAGCATTATATAACTTTTATCATTTTGGAATTTAAAAAGGCCCTCACTTAATAAAAATTGTATGGTTTTGTTAGGTAATAACGCTAATAGTTTAATACGGTTTTCTGCTATTTTAAGGGTTTTTTAAAAATTATCGATTCTTACATATTTTAGACACTCTTCTAAATAAAACGTAAGTGGTGCATATCCAAAATATTCCGTTTTTTAAAAAATATCAGTAAATAAACTTACGGGATCGGGGAGTGAAAAGGGGTGCTGGGTGGGGTAAAATTGGTAAAACGAGTTAATGAAACTGAACATCACATGTAAAACTAAGTAAAAATAACAGTTTTTCCTCATATTTTTAAGAAAAATATGTATTATTGTTGTGCTAACAATAAAAAGCCATTAATGCACTTTTAAGAACTATATTTCATAAAAGTAAACTATTCAAAAATACACAAGAGTACAATTTAGCCATCTTAACAGAACTGTACCACCACGGCTAATCACCGCGCCAATAGTCGAATGCCTGAGTCACTAGATTTATTAATTTATGACAATCATGCTTAGGCAACCAACTATACACTATAATACAAAATATAATAAATATAAAAATTGTAAATGCACAACACTGTGCCAGTCAGTGAAAGTTGTTTTTTGTGGTTATGTATATTTTGTTTGTTTTTATTTTTTCGTAAATTTTAATAAATATAAAATAAGATGATTTTCGCTAATTTGGAAATACTATATTCAATATAAAATAGTTTTTATTCAGTAAACAGATGGGGACAGGTCGCTTCTTATTCGGATCTTAAACTACAAGTACTATAAAAGTTTAAACAAAATATTATTTGGCTTTTCTCTAGAATAAAGATATTTAATAAATATTTTAATAAAACTTCAACTTTTATATATTATAAAGGGCTATTCTGCTCTTGCAATAATATAATAAAAATCAAGATTACTTTATATAACATAACTATAAAAACTTATTCAAGAACAATTGATTTTCAGCGGCGAGAGATTGCCTACGTATTCTGGGTTACCATGTATAATCAAATTGATAATCTACTTTTTAAATAAGCTGTAGTTTAAATTGTTTTGGGAATATTCGATTTATTTTTCATTCTAATCTGGTATTTTTAAATAAGATGGTACAAGAGTTCTTTTAATAAAAAGTTTTTTAAATACCTTAATATTCAATGTATATTAACATTGCCATATAAGCAATAAATTTTTTTCTAAATTGTGAGAAAATATTTAGTGATCTATGCAGTGTTGTTCTAAAAGTTTGCAGGATAATAAAACCGATCTACTAGTGAAAAAGAATTATGAAAAATTTGGGCATAGTTACTAAGAATTGGTGTATCATAATTCTAAAAGTTGTTTATATAGATATGATTGGTGTATAATATTTCTAAAAGTTGTGTAGTGGTTGACCATTGATTTTCAAGATATAGCATTAGAATAACTTTTTCAAAAAGAAAGAATATACGACACTAACATGTGTATATATATTTTTATTATAGTTTATAGTTTAGCAAATATTTTTTTTATATTTTAAGTCACTATCTTATTTTTTGACATTTTATACCACGTTTTACACAACAGCGCAACTAATTGTCAAAAACCATTTTTTACCATGTCATCAAATCTTAAAAAGTTAAATTTCAGATAAACATTTATTTAAAATATATATTTACTGCAATTTCTGGAGCACACTGTTTCAAAAATTTTTGCCTAAAAATATTTATCCTGAGCTTAGCTTTAATATTAACTACATTTTTGCTTTTTGTTTGTTACAACAACAAAAAAATGCTTTGACAATTTTGTATACTTTTTCTGTTTTTTAGGATAATTTATTTGATGTTGAAAAAATATATATTCTGTAATGCATCGATAAAGTAGTTACAGATGTTTAAAGAAACGTTGAACATTTCTGCGTTAATATAGCTTTTGATAATTTGCAATATAAAAAAACGTTTTTACCACTAATAGTGGTAAAAATGGTTTTAGTGTCCTAAATAAACAAAAAAAAATATACAAGATCTCAAAAAGTCTTAGTTTATTTTTTTAAAGCGCGTACTAAAATTAAATTACCAAATTTTACTTTTTAGAACCTGTGGTGGTAATAAATTCTACGACAGTCTTCGAATTACTATAAAATGATTGGCAGAAATTAGGGTTAGAACAAGTAGGGTTAAATTTGGATCAATTAAAGTAGTCAACGTAGGAATTGTATTAGAGAAAATTGGATAATTTAGAAAAAAAATAGCCTATTTAAAAAACAAGTGATCGATTAAATAAAACGTTATTTTATTTGAAACAAGTATTTTTTGATAATTATGTTTAATTACGTACAAAACTATTTCTCTGTTATCAGTCAACATTTATTTAATTCGTTCTTATTTTTTTACCCTGGTCATCACAGTATAGTCAGCAGGATGCATACGTAATATAAAGTGTGTTTACAGGGACCTAGAATATTTTTTTTACTTCTATACATTTTACATAATGAGTTTGGTAACATAAAACTCTTAAAAGACTAACTTCGTTTTACAGTATACCAAAATTAGGTCGAATAATGCAATCCTATACGAGATCTTAATACAAAGCAAGTATTCGAATACTATACCTACCAAACACACAGATATATTCGAATACCAGCCAAATGTATTCCTAACACGATTTAGAATACCGACTATTCGAATACTACTTAAATCTGGAGTATACATAGAATATTATGTATTGCTGTGACTAAAAAAATATAAATTGATGTAGGTCTCTTTAAAACAACTTTTATATGTTAAACTGTGATTTATTTTTTAAAATGTTGAATAATGTGTGATAGTTCATTTTGCATCTCATTTCGTTGGTTGCAAAAAACGTTTTTGCAATACTCATTATAATAACGTTATATAAATGTCCATGTTAGTGATAGACTTTTAGAATGTGAATCGTTAGAACGCTGGTTTACTTTTTACTCTCATTATAAACCTTTTAATTTAAATATTATTTACTGTGTTCATTATAAACATAATTATCTGTGAAGCGGATAAATATAAATGTATTTTGGTAGAAGTTTAAAAGAAAGGTTTTTTTATTATCGAGAAAGTCTTTTTACAAAAAAATATTTATAACACGCAATGAAAAAAAAGAAAAGAAATCAAGAAAAATTCTGTAGTTGTGTACTATGAACGTTATAATAACAAATTTGTTTAAATTATTTAAATTATCTTAACTAAGTGGTCCGGAAATGTACGAAGGTGGTTAAAAATGTAAGCTAGTGTTCTAATGTTAGATAAAATCCTTACATCATCAAAAATCGGAAGCTAATTATTGATTTTATTGCAAAAATTTACATTTTATTATTTTTTATTGACCGTTAGCCAATTAAACATAACTAGTTTAACTGTTATGGTTGGACATACTGTAATTCTAGAAGTTTGTGTAAAAAAATGTTATAATTTTTCAGGTATTCTTTAATTTTTATGCGGTAATGTCAGATAGGGTTATTATTTATTTACACATTATTTATTAATTTACACAATTATAAGATATACATTTTTGGTTATGTAAGGAACAAGTTTCAATTTAAGAGATGTATAATTTACGTATGTGTTATATTTGGCATTTTCTTACAAATATATTTTTTAAAGGTGCATTTACTTGAAAGGTTTCAATGCCAAAGACGTTTTTGTTTGTAACTGTATGAAATTTTATTTTATATGTATATAAAACGCATAGCTATCTTCCCCATTAATTATTTTGCTAATTTTATTTAATGTTACGTATCCTTGTTATAGTGCGAGTGGAGAAGGTCAAATAACTTACGTACGTCACAGAAGTTTGCTACATAGTTAAACAAGCGGTAAAAAATACCTTCCGGGAATTTTCAAATGTACAATGTACTTTCTAGAAATTTATCGTCCTTAATCATTTAGGCGGTGGCGTCGGTGGTTGATAGAATTTCCAATGAATAGAACACCGGCTGTGTATTCCAAGACATCTTTGTCTTAAGTATTTTTGTCTTTTTTAGTTTTTGTCATATGAACAGTTTACCAGAATAAGTAATGAATATGTTATCTATATACAGTGCAGTCCAATTAAAACGACCCAACCCATATAATTCTGTCAATTTTACACTTTAAAAATCCTGAAACATACCAATTTTTGTTTTTGGGGTACCCATTTCCCCGTAACTACATAAACGTCAAAAAGTTTAAATGGAAAATGGGTCCCAGTGATACTTTATCTTTCAAAAAATCTGTTTAATGCTTTTTAGTTTTTAAAAAACGGTTGAGTAGTTTTTAAGAAGATGAACCCTAAATACTGAAATTTATACCCAGTGGCTCACCCTTTTAACTCTTTTATTATTTAATTTGTATCAAAGTAAAATTTGATACGTAGGTATATCACATAAATATGTATTATTTTACGAATTAATTTATTTGTTTTCTACAACTTGCGGTTTAGCCGAAAACGACCATTTTCTTTCTATTTTTAATGAGACACGTTATATTATTACTAATTTAAATAGAAAATCACATTCCCCGTACAATACCACTGCATTTCTACTTATTAGAAATCTATCATTTCAATATTTTTGATTTTTAATTTCAAGTACAAGATATGCAAATGCAGTGTCATTTGTTCTCGAAATTATATTTTTATTTAAATTAGTAAAAATATAACGAGTGTTTTATTAAAAATAAGAAAGTTGGAGTGGTTTTCGGCTAAACGGGAAGTAGTAGAAAACAAAAGAACTAATACATATTTATGTGATATAGCTAAACAAGTTAAATTTAAAATAATTTTTTTCCTCAAAAATAAAAGTTGACGTGTTTAAGGATTTTTTTACAAATGTACAAATTTGCAGAATAATAGGTGGTGACTTGTTTTAATTGGAATGAACTGTATAGAATGTATTCTAGATTTCGACGGGACATAAGTGCTTTGACTGACACCACTCCTACCATTAGTATTACAACATAATATTATTATTATTATTTGCACATATTGTAGGTATATTTATTAATTATTAAACTTTTCTTTTGCAGAATGATTTTGTTTTTTTTTGTTTCTTTAATTTAAAAGAAAACAATACATTTCACTTAGAATAGAACGCAATATAGAATAGATTTATTTAAATTTTTGTTCTAAGAATTAGTAATAACTCAAAATATTTTTGATACCATGCACTTGGATTTATAGAAGAAAATCATGATTTTGGTATGCGTATCAGTTCTTGTTGTGATCGCCGCTTCAAGTATTTACGCAAAGTTTTTCAGTTGTGAGTATACAGGGTTTACAAGTTTTGTTCTTTTAGAGATTTCTTAGGTATTTTAAAGGCTTCTATTTACAGTTTAATCGCCATTTTAGCATTTTGCGTAGCCTGGAATTTTCAATTTTCAATTTTGTTGTAAATACAGTTATCGTATAAAATTCATTGCAAATCAAATACATCATCGAGTTCACATGATTTTTATTTCTTTTATTGAGAAACGAACATGCGTTATGGTTGCTTAAATTTTCTCATTTCAAAATTTGGTTGGCCATTTTCATATTGGATAAGTACATACATCGTTATACAGTGACCGCCAAGTTGGACACATATGGGAAAAAATATTTTTGAAATTATTAAAAAACATTTTTGGCAATCACCTCTGCTTGTCAAGTAACCTAAAAAATCAATAATGACATCCGGCTCATGGACGTCCGTTGGGGAGATAAATATTAAAAATTAAATTAAAATATCAAAAAATGAGGTTAGTTGGCTCGATATCAAAAAAGTTATTTAAAAAAGTGTTTAGAATTTAATTTTAGGCCGACGTGCAAAATTTAAAATAAATATTTACGAATCTTAATAATTTTTTCTTTAAAATAAGTTTATAAACTATAAAGTGACGAACTAATTTGATTTATCACATTTTTTGGTTTTTCTTCCACATTTAAAACGGAAATATTAAAAAATTGAGATTTGGCAAGTAGTCTAAGTGTTTTTCTAAGATCTGTATTACAAATAAAATGTAGTAAGCCATGAAAGAAAATACTTTTTTTTATTAAATATTCTTAAACATAACCAGTTTTGTAAAGCAGTTCTCTTATTATAATTCAATTAAAGTTGAGTCACTCCCCAATAATTTAAGCTCTTACTGATAAATAAATAATATTGCACATTTTATACCAAATTTATTTGCAACATAAGTAGGCTTTAGAACAAATAAAAAACACTCTAATAAAATAATCTGTTTTGTTTAGATTTTTAAATTACAATATAGCTTTTAGAAAAGCAGGTGGACACAGTTAGAGTACTTGCCTAATCTCATTTTTTAAATTTTCTCGTTTTAAAGGTAAACGAGAAAACAAAAATCGTGATAAATTAAATTGGTTCGTCACTTTATAGTTAGAAAACTTATTTTAAAGAAAAAAATTAAAATTCGCAAACTGACCGTTTTTATTTTTTTTTTTTTTTTGAAAAAAGGTCTTTTTACATATATTTTTTAAAATATTTATTTAAAATTTTGCACATCGGCCCAAAATTAAATTCTAAACACTTTTTTAAATAACTTTTTAGATATCGACTAACCTCACTTTTTGATATTTTAATTTAATTTTTATTAATTATCTCCCTAAAGGACGCCCATGAGCCGAATGTCATTATTATTTTTCGGTCACTTGATAAGCAGAGGTAATTGCCAAAAAAGGTTTTTAAATAATTTCAATTTTTTTTCCATATGTGTCCAACTCTTTGGCGGTCACTGTATTGTCATACAATTGCTTGAAGCATGTAATACATCATTTAAGATAAAAATTTTATTGTGTTCTAAATAAGACTTAGTAATCATATTATACATATCAAATACAAGATACATAGCATTATTTCCTTAACACCAAAAAATCCTTAAGAATAGTGTGTAAAAATTCGAGATGCACCGATGCAAAATTAACGAAGATACAGCGGTTTAAGTAGGCATGCTTCATCCATGACTCTTAGAAACGGTTTATTCGAAAATTTTGGTGCTTAATGTTTAAGCGTTTTTTCTGCAACTCATGTTAAAGTCAGTGTCCGTCATAACATAAAATCATTGCACCGAACCTTTTAAAAGGTTTCACAATTTTTCTTTAAATAATTTTTATAAAACAAATAAGCAAATATTTTTTCTTAAATATCGCGATTTTTACCGCATTGTTCCCAAAAGTGAAAAATTAAAATTTTTTAAAAACGTTACTGCGTTACTTGAGAAAAACGATATAGTCTAGTCGAGAAGTTGATTTTCTGCAAAAAAAAATACAAGTCTCCTAAAAGTATGGTTGATGGCTTAAACGATCCGGGTTGGTATCAAGAAAAAAATGTTTTAAGTTAATATAATAAAAAAATCTAATTAACAAAATATTAAAATAAAAAAAAATTGCATAGTTTTATTAAGGGGGGCTAAGGTCAAATCATACAAAAAAGCCATGTTTTCGTGATTTTTTTCTGACGACACAGTTAAAATTTATTTACTCAACCAATGGTACATTAAAGTATGACATTCGAAGAATGTTTCATCAAATTTTTACAAAAAATATTAAAAAATACGGCAATGGCAGCAATTGTTCGGACGTGTCTCGAAAAAAGTTGAATTGCGGTGCCCCTCATAACTTGGTGCTGGATCATCCGAAATCAAAAATCAAAGTTCATTCGTTAGATAATAGTTTTCCCCAGGTAACGCTGTCGAGTTTTTTTGTTTCCAAATTTTTTCACTTTTTAGAACACTTTGAAGTGAAAAACACAATTTTGTGGGAAAAAATCGGCTAATTTGTTATTGCAAAATCAAAATTATGAAAAAAAAAAACTCGACAGCGTTACCTCGTAAATGATGTACAGAAATAGTGTTTAAAATTTCAAAATGATCGGTGCAGTAGTTTTGGAGTTATCAGGGGCACCGACTTTGAAAACGTGAGTTGTGAATTGAATACCTTACCCCCCTTAAACCAATGCGCTTAAAAAAAAACTCGACAGCGTTACCTCGTAAATGATGTACAGAAATAGTGTTTAAAATTTCAAAAGGATCGGTGCAGTAGTTTTGGAGTTATCAGGGGCACCGACTTTGAAAACGTGAGTTGAAATTAAATACCTTAGCCCCCCTTAAGTGCCTTAATAAGAAGAGCACAACGAAAAATTTATAGATAAATTATTTAAACTACTTTACCGCCTTTTATGACAACCAAAACCCGTAAAAATAAATATAATAAAATTAACGAAAAAATAATTTTATGAAAAATGTTGATACGACTTTTATTATCGCGGAATCATATTCTTTTAAAAGTCTAGATTTTTTTTTAATTTTTAAATTAATGTCTAATAGCATTAAAAAAATCATTTAAAACCTATGCTCACTACAGCGGCGGGTCGCGCATGCCGCAACCGCGGGAATTTCAGGGTTAAATAAAAATTATAAATATTGTAGCTACCTTTCCGGGAATCAAAAATTATATATTATACTTTTTAAGATTTTAGCAGAAAGCTGGAGGATTTTTTGTTAATATATTTGTAATTTTATTTTGCAGAAAAATCCATAATACGTCTTTTTAAAGATGCCATTCCGGATTGTTTAAGCCATAAACAATATTTTAAGTACACTTGTAGGTAACTAATTTTCACAGAAAATCAACTTCTTGACTATAATATATCCAACAAGGTTAAGTTTATTTTATTTCCCATGATGCCACATCGCTTTTTCTCTAGGCGCTTCCAAGTAATTGCTGTCATTGCCGTATTTTCGGAGAATCCCTTAACAATTATTATACGTAATATTCTTTTAATATTAATTTTTAATGTACCATGGTGATCAATAAATACAGTTTGAGTAAGTCGTCAAAATCAATTCATAAGGCTCCAGTTGTACAAAGCAGCTGCTTTGTACAATTGGGCCTAAGAATGTACAGTTTTGAGGATGTATTTACCTTACCCTCTTAAAGAGAAAGTCTACTACTGTGCAGGGTGTTCAAGATAAGGACGGTCGGTATTCGCATCTTGGAAATGTTAAAAGATACGAAGTCTATTAAATGAGAACAATATTAAGGTTTTATGTGCCTAATAATATGCTGTTTAAAAAGTTTTCAAATTATCAGTATTTCTGTAGTCCATTAATTCGATATTTTGCTATTAGGATAGATATCAGGACCGTATTTAAAAAGTTCTGCTTGGTTTGTTAAGTAATTTATTAATTCAGTTTATAAAGTTTTTCTCAAATTTTTAAGAGTACAGGTCCGTATTAAGATTAAACCTCAATGTGTGATCACATCATTGAATTTACATTAAATTAAGATTTAATTTTTTATATTTTAGTATAGAGTATAAGGACCTTATTTAAAAAAAAAGTGATAGTCCCACAAAAATAAAACGTCGCATTTTAAATTAAATACTACCATTGGATAGGGTTAAAAAGTGCAATTTATTTTAAATTCCAATTTTAAATAAGACCTGGAAAAGAAAAAAATTAAAATCATAGCAAACTTTGGCATACAGGGTGCGTTTTTTAAAACTCACAATGGCTGCATACATACGGTAAATATACAAAAAAACCGTTTCTGTAATTCCCGGGGAGAATATAAATGACGTACTTTTCGAAACACCTTTATCAACCCCTTAAGCTGCACCCCAAACTTTAAAATCCTAAATGACAACACCCCTTTTGTGGCACCTCTCTGGAAAGCCTATGAAAAATGCTTTTCGATGGTCATAAAAAGTTGGAGTAAAATCAAATACTACCCTTAAATTTTAGAAAAATTATATTTTATTATTCATAAAAAGTACCTGAAAATGTCCAATTAAATTATTATAAAAATTAATTAAAAACTATTAATAAATTAAAATGATACTCCCTGTAGGGCTAATCCGCTCCCATAAGAATTTCTGGATAGTTCTGTTTCGCAAGCGCTCAACAACAATGACCAGTTGCTATTACTTTCTTCTCGACAAAAATCCAGAAAGAAAACTAACCAGCAGCAAGACTTCGTGCTTTATAGAATTCTAGACCTCGCTTTCTTTCTATCGTAGTTTTCTACTCGAGAACTCGATAATTGCACTTTTTGGTACTCTGTGTCACAATAGACTAAACATTGGAAATGTTCGTAAAATGTCTATAAGTCTACGAATACTTCTCTGTTTAACTGTGCAAGATAAGGACATTTTCTAGTACTCTTTATGAATAATAAAGTATGATTTTTCTAAAATTTAAGCGTAATATTTGATTTTAGCCCAACTTTTTTATGACCAACGAAAAGCATTTTTCGTAAGCTATCCAGAGAGATGCCGCATAAGAGGTGTTGCAATTTAATATTTTAAAGTGACTGGGGATGCAGCTTAAGGGTTTGGTAGAGGTGTTTCGAAAAATACGTCATTTTTATTCCACCGAGTATTATAGAAATAGCATTTTTTTGTTTTTTGATATTTGCTGTGATTTAGAAAATATAGCCATTGTAAGTTTTAAAAAAGGCACCTTATATAACCGACTCTCTTGCCCATACTGGTCATCCTTATCTTGAACATGTTGTATATCGGCCTTGTTGAATAATATTTTGCAAAATAAAAAAAAGCAACGTAAGATCTAAAAATAGTTTTTTATCAGTTTAACAAAAAAAACTATACAAATAAAAATATACTCTTATAAATATTTCTCTTTTGTTAAACTAAATGTTGTGTAAAGTTTTAAAAAATTTAAAGTTACACCGCTTTTCTTGATTTTAGAGTTTTAACTTGAAGCTTTTGCTGCTGAAAAATTAGGTTAGGTTAAATTGGGCGCAATTAGAGTAACATAAACTGCATTTTTATACTGTCTGAACTTAAAACTTCGTTTTACGATTTTTCTCTCTTTATATAGAAAGCTTAATAGTTTGCTGTTTAAATTTTTATTAACTTGTTTAGTAGAAACTGGTTTGTTTGTGTATTTTGTAAATAAAATCTTGGACGTTTACGGAAAACGGGACATGGGATTTTTCAAAAGTTTGGCAACAGGTAGTTGCTTTCGATCTAACGATCTAAACTATTTTTAATGATGCAGCGTTGCCGCTTATACCAAAAAGTAGCATCATCTTTGATATTTCAAATGGAACTCCCTGTATATTTTAGTATTTTTGAGTACAACATTACTTGCTGAATCTTTTTGCCTAACATTATCTTATACCTATCTCTAACGGTTTTCGAGTTAATAATTATTTTCCACATTTTTTGTTCAAAACATATCCCTAATTAAATGGCTATTATTGATTTATCTGCATTCGTGGAATTTAGGGTGTAGCATCCCAAGGTCCTCTGCATTGGTTTTGATGGGGAATTTTTTTAATTATACAGAGTCGCTTAAAATTCGTGACTTTACCTCTAGATATAAACTGCTAAAAAGTCAGTTTTTAATGGAACATCCGTAGACCATTAACAAGCCCTTTTCAAATGATATATTATGTTTCTTTACTTAAATGATATGGTTCCAGAGATAAAAGCAAGTTCCTTTTAAAATAAAAATTTTACATAATAGGTATTCATCAATAATAACCACGAAATATCGAGACACACTAACTGTCAAATAATCATATTGTTATTTTTAGTTACGGCATTTCACGGCTATCTTTAATAAATACCTATTATGGTAAATTTTGATTTTAAAAGAAACTTTCTTTTATCTTCGGAACTCTAGCATTTAGGTATATGAACATTCAAATTCTTTGATAATATACGGTGTGTTCCATTAAAAAAAAATCGACATTTTTATATCTAGAGGTAAAATCACAATATTTAAGCAACCTTGTATAATTAAAAACTAATTACAAAATAATGCAGATAACCTTGAGATGTTACACCCTGAATTTCGACGTTTTTACCAATGCAGATAGAGTAATAAAATACATTTAATTAGAGATATGTGTGGAACAGAAAATGTGAAAAAAATTATTAACTCGACAACCGTTAGAGATAGGTATAAGATAATGTCAAGCAAAAAGATTCAGAATGTAATGGCGGGTCAAAAATACTAAAATATACAGGATATTCCATCTAATAAATCAAAGATAATGCTACTTTTCAGTACAAGTAGCAACGCTGCATCATTAAAAATATTTTTGATAGCTAGCTCAAAAGCAACTACCTATGTTGCCAATAATGTATATTGGCCGGTAATGCGATGGCAAAACAAGCACTATTAGTCAGCCAATCCAAAATGTTTACATGCCGGCATTTGCGTTAGACTCCTTTCCACGCATTGCCTGTTCACTTATTTGACGAGCTGATTCTGTATATTCAAAGTATTTAACCAGATCTGGTTTGGTCTAACCAAATTTTGTTTATGGCTCTCCAATTTTTCTTAATTGCCGTATATTTTAGTTATTGTAGTTAGTCAACCTTTTAAGACTTCACCAAGTTAATTAGCGACATTCTCTCTTTCGCAATCAATTCCATTAATAGTTTTGCTGATAATAGTGCAATATTTACTTTCTCCAAGAATTCTTTAATACTGATTTGAAAAGCAAACGCAAAAACTAAAGTACATACTGCAACTCTTAAATATTTATAAAACCGCTAAAGCTACTTTTACCAAATTTAAAATCTTGAAGGTATCGGACATGAAGAATTTCACAGAAATATCGGCACCGTTGCCAGATTTTCCAGTTTTGTGCTACACGTATCTTTTTCTTTTTTTTTTATAGAATGCCCCATTTATTTCCTTGCAATAAATTGCGCAGACCAAATTTTATAAAGCCACAAATTTGAGGTAAAAAGTACAGATGCGCTTAAATATCTGTAGAACCGTTTAGGCTGCGTTTAAAATGTTTGTTATCTAAAGAATTCTGGGAAACATTTGATCATTAAAAGGACCTACTACACAAATAACAAAATATGATTTAAAAAAATTAAATCAAGCAAGGTGTATGTTTACGTTCTGAAACAATAGATCAAAGTAAAAAAGCCGCGAAGTTAGTAACTTGCGAAAAGTTTTATGTATTAATTTTAAAAAATATATATATTTTTAACACGTTTTTGCATAAAGAAAAATAAGTTAGATGGCATCTGATTTAATGTAAGACATATTTGTTATGCGTCAATATTATTAACATTTTTATGCACCAACAGTAAAATCGGTTTTTGTTATATTATAATGGTCCACACTTGCTATTTATGTAGATAAGTGTAAACATTTTTAAGGGTAAGTAACAATTAATTGTTTGAGAATGATGGTTTTAGTTTGAAAACGTTTGGATAATTTTTATAGAAGTATATAAGGTAAACGACGAAGTAAATTGCATAAAATATATTTATGACTATTAATTTATTAAAAAAAAAAACATACCGGTATAGAAACCAAACCACCGTCCATAGGCGATAAATGCTTTGAATCCCTTTATCCATTCTGCTATGTACTCTCCTACATTCACCGCTGTAACGAGCGCGAGCAGAACGAGATCAGGTGCTCCTGGCTTACTGCTTTCGCCTTTCGTCGGACAGCGACGCGAACACTTCACATACCACCTCGAATAGTTCCTATACTTTTAATTCCCTATGGTCGGCCAGTTAGTTTTCACAACTGTATATTGTTCGAACGTAATAAACCAATAACTTAACAATGTCCTTCAGTTTTTATACTTACTACTTACTTACTTACTACACCACACTAGATTTGGTCAAAATTACTTTTTAACATTTTTTAAATATTTTAATTTTTTAAGATGTGTATTTTTTTTTTAAATTTAACTTTCCGAGTGGTGTTTTTTTGAGTAGTACAAGTAAAATTAAAGTCGAAAATGCGGACTGTCTATTTACTGTTGGATAAAAACGTATATTTCGAATAATTTCTTGAAAGGTTGGTCTTGTTGTCTGTCCTACCAGATCGGATCATTTTAGATGCTGGTGCGTTCACGTTTAAACTCAACAGATAATTTTCTAATATGGTAAATAATAAAAAGAAAACACTCCGCAAACCTTTTTTTAGGTGGTATCTTTTATATTTATTTCTAACAGCTTGAGATTCAATTTTTTCCATTTTTAAGAAGATGAAAAACATAACTATTTTATTATTGTTTTCCGTTTTGTTGGTTGGTGCCATTTTTGGATTAAGAATTATTGACAAATAAAATCACATGAAAACACAACTCTGCAATACAAAATTGTATACCAAATTGGTGGAAGTAACATACAGACCATATTAAGATAAAATATTTATGTCTTTTTTATTCTTTTTATAATATTTTTTCTTTATTTTTTACCAAAATTTTAACTAATTTTCAAAACAAAAATTAAGGTGACAATTGGCACAAAGTGTAGTTTAGTGGAAATGCATCAACAAAATTTTAGAAACTGTATTAACTTTATGTTTTTAAAAACTTGCAGAAGAAAATAATGATCATGATATGTCTAGCCATTTTGGCTATAATAATAACATGTACCATTGGAGGCTATTTGGGACTAGTCTAAACGTTGTTGGTAAGTTAACAATTTTTTCTAATATAATCGTTTTGTGTACACAAACATTTATACTGTCGGTATAGTGTCCACACTATCCGGCTCTTGTTATTTTTATATGTTGCCTTACAATTAAAAAAAATGGTAAATGGATCCAAACGCCTCTAAGTGTTATCTAGAATATGAAAAAATACTTCCAAAAATATTTAAGGCGTCTAGAAACTGTCCGCACCTCCGATTTTGAAATTTGGTATACGGAAGTATTTTTGGGGCGCGTATCACGAATCTGAAAGAATTTTTAGTCGGAAACGTTTAGTTAGGATAAAACTAAATAGTTACCTAATCAACTTTAACAAATAAAAAGGCCTAATTATTAATGTCTATATCGCTGATTAAGAAGAAGACCGCCACAACTCCAAACAGTGCATAATCGAGTATTTCTTTGCACTGCATTTTAAATTACGAATATTTTTATGTGCAATCTGGTCACACTAATAGTATTCTAAGACTATATAAATGGACCCTTTTTCTGATAAAATATATTTTTTAAAAATAAAAGTTTATAATAAATCCATTTCCGGGGGTTTTGGCAAACCATATCCTGGGCTGATAAAGAGTAATTAAAAAAAGACATGAATTCCGTCATATTTTTTTAAATTTATATAAGTGAAAAGTTTATAGTATGTAGATAATGCCACAACAGGGTTGGCTACCTTTGTCTTGGGACTAATACCTGCCAACCAGTTATAAACATCTATCATATTTGTTCTAAGCTAAACGCGGATTTAGAAAATAATTTTTATTTTCGAAAAATGCAGTGCCGTATTTTTTTTTAATTATTACTTTAATACCCTTATGGAGCCTTGAAACTTTCAATCGCGCCAAGCCTAATTTAGCCCAGGATTTTAAAAGCCCACCCTGTTGTGGCCATATCTGCATACTTTTCATTTTTATAAATAAAAAATAAATAAAAAATTGTGACGGTATTTGTCACTATTTTTAATTACACTATATCATCCCAGGATATAGTTTGCCAACCCCGGAAAATTATTTATTAATAACCTTTATTTTAAAAAAATATTTCATCAGAAAAAAAGGATGAGGAGTCCATTTATACAGCCGGATCTTGTACTGTAGATAACAGTTTTAGCTATATGATTCTAATGTCAAATGTCATATCTCTGAATGTTATTCGCGTGTCTTGGCAAATCGATTGGCTTTTCTTATTATAATCTTTTTTAGTTGTGCCAGTCTTTTCTTAATCAGCGATACATTCTACTATTTATTATTACAACCTGAGCATATGTCCAATCAATAAGGAAACATTGTGATTCATTCTACATTTTAAGGATAACCAAAGAACAAGTATAGTCCTTGATAACTGTTACTCAAGGAAAAATGGTATAGTTACATTTTTAAAAGTAGAACTTTTCATAGTCTTGGGCTTCATAGTTTTATGGCAATAAGTGCATGTGTTTTTCGGAATTCTAAACCATTTAACACAATATGTGGATCTACAGGGTGTCGCATAATATGACGGCAATCTCTAGGATTTATATAGAACACATAAAAATAATATTATGGGTATATTTTTTCCAAAGGACGCCGCTAAAAATCGCTTTTTGGAACCAAAAAGTATAGGAACTTGTAATATGATTTTCATATGTTCTATATGAATTCGAGGGATTGTCCACATATTCTAAGACGCCCTGTATAATTTAGATTTTGTTTGAGCAATGCGTGGCCAGGAGCTGTCGGCTTAGTAGGTGTGAAAGTAAATTACTTTAAAGGTAGTTCTTTCCTCCTCTAATAATAAAGAATTTGTACTTAAATTTTGGCCATAAATTACTTAAACAACTTATAAAATTACTTTTATTATAATAAATAACTAACATTTTTTATATTTTTCAGAAATGTTCATCAACTTTTGGAAGAAGAAACATGCAATGGCTTCATGTCAAATTTTTTTCTTTAAATTTGTAGACGTAGCTTTCAAATTGCAGTTATAAATTGAAAATGTAGCAAATAATTTTAGGAATTTCAAGAAATTTTGCTCTAGCAATAACGATATTATAAATGTTTTTGTTTAAACAATGGTGTGATATTTAAATATTCAGTTTTTCCAAAATTTTACGTTTATCGTAGAAGATATTGTTACGTACTAGTGTACAGATTTCTAGTCTTTTGTAAAACAGAAGAATATTGTTTTTTAAACAATTTTAGGATCTAATATCGTTTTTCGTTTTAAACAAATTGTTTATATTTGTATTAATACTTCCGAACAGGAATCTTGTAATAATAATGTTGTAAAAAATGTTTAAAACAAAAGTTCTATTGATAGTTTAAAAATTTAGATTCTAGTTGATGAAAAAATACACTTCTTTGGCAGAAAACGATTGTAATGATATATTTTTATAAAGATCGTCAGTGCCCGTGAGCGACAAACCATGTTGAAAGCATGCGCTGAGAAACTTTTAGCTTTTGCAAAATAACGAAGGTCTGCCGCTCACGGGCTCTTACTCTATTAGTATGTCACTTTCGGTGGTGAAAATTGTAATATAAGTAAAACACCCTTTATAGTTTTAAAAATTAAATTCTATAAGTGGTTTCTGATATAAAATTTTTATTATTTTTATATTAAAATTGCGATTGAAAACGTCCAAATGGTCGCAAATTATTAAGTTTTATGAAAGAACACGTATGTTCATATCCAAAAAATATTGAATTTAGACAAAGATCTCCATAACAAATGATAACAAATATGTTCCGAACGTCATGCCTTATTAGGACATCTTTAATCGAAATTTTATTTGAAGCCAAGAAAAATAATTTATTGAAATATTGTTGGTTATATGTATATTGGAAATAAATAGCTTGTAAAAATTCAACAGTCTATAAAACTTCCGAGTTGAACCGGAAGTGACATGCTGGTGTTATTGTGTTATTATTGGCATAAATTATAGTTAGTTATATACGTATAAAAAACAATTGATTCTGCCAAGAAGTCGTAGTTTTTCATTTCTAAAAAAATTAGGATACCACTTTTGAAAGTACACACACAATCAGTAGCTTTTTGAGGCCTAAAATTAAATTCACCATTTTCAACAGTACCTGTTTCTTCTTAGATAATTCAGAAATGTAGCAAATTTAGAAATCTTTAGGTACTGAAATTTAAAAGGCAGAGATCTTTTAAATTTTCTGATTTGTAAATAATTAATGTTGATTTATTTCAATTAAAATTATTTATGATATGTCGTCCACCAAATTTTGGCCACGTCTTATGGTGTGCCCTGAAAAATAATCAAGACAGAAAACATTTAGGGACGTATCAATTTTTATTTATTTTTTTTTGTTTCAAATAATATTTAATTATTTTTAATTGCTATATTGCAAATAGCAACACAATAATTTCCAATAAAAATGGGTAATATCATAAAACAATAAACCTAAGAAAATAAGAGTAATTTAATGTTGAACAAGAGGGAGGGAGGACTCAAATTTAATAATCTGGGGTGTTATACGGATACAATCACTAAACTGGCCAAGCGGTATTGCTACATAATAAAATATTGGCACAGCGCATATAATTATTTTCCAAAATTTAATTGGTTTTAGAGTTACAACCCATTAAAGTTCAATTTTTTAATGCTTGTTTTTCTAATTGTTTGTTTAAGCAAAAACCGCTATATCTCCTTTTGGAGCATACAGGGTGTTAGGGAAATATTGTTTCTAACTTCAAGGGGTGATGCCTTACATTATTCGAAGCAAAACAGTTCTTTATAACACATGTCCAAAAATAAACCGTTTCGGAGAACAAAAAATGCTGAACTTATATTTTTTTAGTCATAAAATAAATTATTATTTACCTTAATTATTTAAAATCATATGCCCAATAGCATAAAATGAATCAATACATCATATTTATTAATTAACTTTCTCTAAAAATATTTTTCTTGCTTATTAAATTTTTCGAAGAAAAACAGACAAGATCCCTCACACAATGGGCATTGTCGCGGACGCGACATGGTGTCGGTAGGCAAAATAAATGGAAGAAGAAATGAAAGTGGTGTATTTCATGCAAAAAAGTTGCAGGAAATACACCACTTTCATTTCTTCTTCCTATAATTCCACGTGACCACAGCTACATCCTTTTCCTAAAAAAAAATTACGTACGCCGGGAAAAAATTCTTTGATAATTTCTTGTATACATTAATGCAAGTAATGTTTACCCGATCACATTTTATTTTTAGTATGTGTTACTGTATAAGTGCGTGCATTTTAATACGGAAGAGATTCTCTTGGTACGCTAGTATTACGATATGCTTACTGCAATGCATAACTCAATTTTTTCGAAAATGATTGATTTCCGGATATAATTTATTATGAACTTTTTGCTTAGAATAATGCAAGGAATCACCTCCTAAAGTTACGAACATTATTTCCTAACACCCTGTATACATAGTCGATTGCGCTCCTTCATTTTAGTAGTAATTCATATAATTATTACTAAAATGATGGATCACAATCAACATAGTCAATACTTTAAATATGAGTCATCAGTTTATGCTTACGCAAACAATTTAAAAACAAACGTTAAATACATAAAATTTAAAGGGTTGTAACTTGTAAACCAATAACATTCTGAAAAATATACATTCAGTGTGTCCCAGGATATGTGTTAAAGTTAAAGCATGAGAGTAAAAAAATAATTTTTAAATTTTTACATTACGCATTACAACTTAAATAATAAGCAAGATGGAGCAAATTTTAGATATTTTAAAAACTGTTTATTCATAATGTAAAAAATTAATAAAAATAAAGTTTTTACTTTAACTTTTAACTTTTAAATTTTGACATAGGATTTAATGATTTAATTCTCTGCATTTACTTTATTTACCTTGTATATACATGGATGTGGATGGCATATCATAAATAATATTTAAGTCCTTTTTTGCTCTGCCGTAAAAATAAAGGCCCAATTTTTAGCACCGTAAAAGTTTTGTATTTATGCTTTAGATAAGTACAACACATTTGTTTTTGGACATGTTTCTTGAAATAATAAAGTATATACAGACTGTCCACGGATGGGGTTTACAAGAGGACAAATGTGAAAATTTTTTGCTTGTAAAAAATATGATTCACGAAGAGAAAATGTTGATTTCACAAAAACTTAAAAAACAATATTTTTCTCCAAGAGTAAACTACCTTTATTTTTCATTTTTAAGGAATATGTCATTATGAACAGTTATTTAGAATTAAGATTGTAGTCGATAAAAACAATAATACAAAATTTTATATCAAAGTTCATAATTTGGCGAAAATGCCTTGGTGACATCCGTTTACTGCTGAAAAATTGTGTTGTGTAGGATTTTGGAGAAAACAGGTATTTTAAAAAGCAAATTTAAGTTGTTTTATTATAAAAATTTAAAATAATTCATTTTTGATAACTTCAATATTAATTTCATAAAACTTTTTGGTAACCCTGTAACAATAATAAAGTAATTTAAAGTGCTATTATAAGTATCTTTTATATATAAATTGCTTAAAAATGAAAAATAAAGGTAATTTACTCTTATAGAAAAATAATACTTTTCAAGTTTTTGCGTACCCTGTATATAAAATCAACTCTTCGCGGATCATATTTTTGTACAACGAAATATTTTTATTAAGAATAACTTTTTCTTAAAATATTTTTTGTTTTATCCTTTTGTCCTCTTGTAAACCCCATCCGTGGACAATCTGTATAATATTAATCATGCCATAAATAACTTCACAATACTCTATTTGTTACTTTTTTAAAAGTATAAACACAAAACCTATATTCTGCTATTGTCTTCCTAATGTCAAATACAAACTATTTGGTTACATTATTGGTTTCTTTTAGGATTTTTATTAGGCTTTCAAAGATCTCTAAGATAAGAATTACAAGTCTTTCGTCATTATAAGATCTGCAAAAATATATAGTTATTAATTAAATTTTGCACTAAATAGTTGTCAAAAACAAACTAGCTAGTTGCTAATAATTCCACTTTTGTTAAAATTTGTTCACAGATGCACTTATCTTTAAAAACATTTAAAGGCTCCAACAAAGATCAATTTTTACGTCCGTTTTATGGGAATTTTTAGTTGACGGTCCGGGCAGTAGAACGTCTAAGGCTTTTCGGCAATGATCACATCCGCTGTAGAACGACAGGCGTTTTGACACGTTCATCGGGTAAATGTTAATTGATGTACGAGAGCCAAAACATTCACCTGGTACAGGCGTGTTTTTGCTGAGAACCCTCTAGAGAATAGTTATGTACATTACGATGGACGAAAATGTCACTATTTCCCCCAAGGATGGTTTGATGCCCAACTCTTTTCCATTTTTCCTTCATTTTTTCGCAACCACACACACATAAAAACCCAAAAGAAAAATAGTATTCTGGTTGGTATAGGAAGGAAAATTAACTTTTCCTTTCTCATAAGGGAGAGAAAAAGTCTATAACGAGGATCAAGAAATATTTTCCTTGAAGAAAGACCGACACAATTGTTAAATAAACAGAACGGTAACAAATTATAAAAAAATAAGTAGATATTTATCTATATGAAAGGGAAAATTTACAATGCAGTGTGTAGGCGTTTGGTAAAAGGTCTATTTATGTTTAAAAAATCCTGAATTTTACACTGAACATACCTTCGGTTGTTGGGTCGTTCTCTATTACCGAATGCAGAAGAGGGGTTAACAAACATTTAAAGATCAGAGTTTCCCTTCGTTCTCGGTCACATATCCGAAAGGAGTTCTCGCAGAACTCTCACGCGGTGTCGTGCATGGGGGATGTAGAAGATGTGGTGGTTCCCCGAGGAAGATAGGAAATTCTCGCTAAATTGAAGACATCTTTCTTCTGGTGCCAAGCGCGCGTGAGCGGTGATTCCTATAAGCTTATCGCTTTTTCGTTTTGGCATCGAACACGAGGTGTTTCTCAGATGGCGGGAAATTGATGGGTGAGCCGCGGGAGGTGTCAGTTGTGACAGTGACGGTTATGACATTATGTGCGATACCAGTAGCAGGTCTTGGTTTGATAGTTGACAATTTATGCATTCTACGCCATCTAGGGAAAAAATAGGATATGATGGTCAAATCAGTGTCGCTCCCATATTAAAAATAAGGGTATTACTGTCTAATCCGTCATTATGTCTATAGACTAAATATTAACCATATAAAACGGACAAAAAAGCGTGTTGATGCCTTGGAAATACCAATCGAATTTATGTTATACAACGAACATGACAGATTCAAAACTAAAGTAATGAAATGTTGAATAAACATCAGCCAAAATAATGTTTAAATATTTTGCGGAATTGCTCCTTTTTCATTTTGTGTTTGTAAAATGAATTTAGCCTTTGCTAAGGCCAAGGTCTGGCATTGACTTGCTGGCATCCAGCGCTAGTAGTAGTAACATAATATCTCTTTGTTTAAACAAAAAGCTGTATACCTAATGCGTAAAAGACCTTGGTTGGTAAGTTATTTTATTTGTCCAATACGTTAAGGTCTTAAGTTTTTAAACTGCAATATACATTAAATTAAGACAATTAACCATAATTTACACAGTTTTAACCGAAGTAATAAATAGTTGGTTTTAAATAACAGAACTTGGTGACAACTTTGACGTAAGTTGTAAGAATTAAAAGTCAACACCAAGGTCAACAAAATTTGCCTAAGCGTAGTGGTAAAGACCGTTTTATTTTGGTTATTATTGGTTGATCGCCTAAGAATATAAATATTATTTTTATAAATGTATATTATGTATGTAAATTTGACAAATGTTTTTGTTGACAGGCATTACTATACAATAGCGTTGTATATTAGACTGGGCCAAAAAATGCTTTTTTTTGAAAATATATCGAAAATATTGTTTAATGTGACAAAAATATATCGTAAAGATTTGATATTAATATTAAGAGGTCTATCTTCGCGACTAACAGTTTTTTGACAAAAATATTTTTTTTATATGTTATAAACTTGCAAATTGTTGAACTAAAAAAAATTGAACGGGATTTGACCATTGCACTATTATTTTTGGATTCAACTTTTAAGTCGAATAACTTTGGAAGAAGTAAATTTATTGAAAGAAATATGTACTGGATTTATTTAAATATTGATATTTGTAGTACTAACAAAAATTCCATTTCAAAAAACAAAATTGATAAAATAATTCAATGTTCAAGGCCCGATTACATAAAAACAGCTTATTTGACGATAATTTACGAAGAGGTGTTTTGTAGGGAATTTAATTTTCTTTAAAAATGTGTGTTGGTACAATTTTTCAGATTATTATACCAATTTGCGAATTTTGCATTTAAAAAAACATTGTTTTTAAAAAACTGTTAGTCGTGAAGATAGACCTTTTAATATTAATATTAAGAGCTCAAACCTTTTGTCACCCTGAACAACATTCTTAATATATTTTTCAAAGGAAAATTTTTTTGCCCAGTCTAATATACACGAATGCCATTTTCACAGATGTCATTTATTGCAATTTATGTTAGAACCGACTGGAACGATTGCAGAACCGTGAAAACTGTTAAAAGGAATATTATATAGAAATTAAGGTATTTTCAATTGTAAGATAATTTAATATTATTTTGGACAAATAAGATAAACTTAGTATTTTTCGAAATTTTTATTAAATACCTGTTAAAGTATATTAATTCGGGCAAATTTTGCAACATTCCAGTGGAATTCGTTAGATTCATAGAAAAAAATCAACATAAGTGTCAATTGGTCAAGTAATTTTTGTAAATTAAATAATTATTCTTGCATTCGTTCAGTGCGATGCAAAAGTGAGATTTATTGTAGAAAAAAACTTTTCATAAAAATAAAAAGGATATTATAGTTAAATTAGCCATAATTTCAAATGTGTAGAGTAGAACATTGAAAATATAAATAAGTATGTGGTGTTCCGCAGTTCATATGTTAAATAAAATAAAATAAATATCATGAAAATAGCTTTAGAACATTTCTTATCACTGTACAAAAATAGCAATACACAATTGTTGTTTCTTTTTGTAGGATTATTGTTAGTATTATTTCTATGTGTCTTTTTGACTATTTATATAATTCTGTTTTTGTCTTTGTTCCATTTTTGGTTTTACAAAAATTGTATTTTATCGTTAAGGTTTTTTTAAAGGAAGGTTTTTGGATTTCGTAAGGTAAGATTTGTTAAGGTAATAGCTATTGATATACAACATCTTTTTGGAGATCGTTTCGTTAATAAAATTTGAAAATATTTTTTTCCCATTTTTACCTGGTGGTATTTTGTTTTAGAAACCCATCCTGACAAATTTTAGTGTTGGTATTTAAATAACAGGCAGGCAGAATAACTACTGCGTTATAAAAATTTTACTTTATGTATGCACTAATATTAAAGGACTTTTATTTGACAAATCTTGGCAACATCATTATATCGTTACAGCGCAGACACGAAACAACACGTCTTTGTTAAATCATTAACATTTTGTGATCAATATACCAAAAAATCGTAGAAAATTAATTATAAATACCAAAAAACGTATACTGTTTAATTGTATCACCAGATGTCAATTTTAAATATAATTACATATGTGTTTTACGGTTTAACCGAAAGTGATGTAAACTTTGATATTTTAAATAGAACACCCAGTATATTTTCAAAGAGTTAAATTCTGCAAGTCATTCCTCATATAAAATTCCTCATATATCCATTACCTATCTTTTTCGGTTTTCGAGAAAATTACGTTTCAAAATGTCCTAATGACCTCACAATATGTAGTTTTATGCAAAAACAAATGAACATAACAAAAATTTAAAATGCTTCTATTATTTCTTTTAGAAGACACTACCTTTTAAGGCCATAATAATACTTCTTCCTGTTTAACCGAAGTCCTGTAAAATTAAAAATTCTAAATATGATAACCTCAATATTTTTAATGGGACACCCTGTATACTTTTTAGGATTTAAATTCTACAAGTTATTTTTAATATAAAATCTTTTATGAACCCATAACCTATATTTTTTGGTTTTAGGAAAAAGGGCGTTTAATAATGTCCGAACGACCGCACAATAAACAATTTCATGGATATTGTGCTGTCATCTGGACCTTTTAACACGCCGTTTTCTCTAAAACTAAAAAGATAGGTTATGGATATACCTAAGGGTTTATGTCAGAAATGACTTTTGCAATTTAAATCCATAAAAATAAACAGGGTGTTCCATTCAAAATACCAAAGTTTTATTACTTACGGTTAAACCGAAAGTAATAAGCAGATGCTATTATAACCAAAATTAGCATCTAGTGACACAATGGGCAATAGGAATAAAAAGAAGCAAATGCCTATACCTATAAAATTTAAAAATACCTATATATTTTTCTATATCATGAGCGTTTGCTTATACTTATGAGCAAAAGTATTTACTTTAAATTTTATAAGTATAAGCAGCTGTTTCTTTTTATTCATATGGCCCATCATGACATTCTTAAATTTAAAAGGTAAACGATTTCACTGAAGGAAATAAAATACTGGTTAGTAACTTCGTTGTCACCCGGTATAGGGTTAGATAAAATGTGGTTATTCTAGTTATTTTATGAAGGCATATACTAAATTGTGGGTACTTATATGGTGTCTAAAGTTTTTTAAAGTATTTTTCGGAAGAAAAAATCCAAAAACTATCCTTTAAAAAATTATATATATATATTTATTTGTAGTGTTAGATCAATAAATAAATGTTAAAACTTGGGAATTTTATATAATTTCTAGAAAATGTAGACCTACTACATTTAAAAATTATTTATACAATTTCCAAGTTGACCTAAAATTCTACTTATTTGTATTATTTTAATATCGTATTAAAATTTGTGTTGTTTGATTTTTTTATAAATATTTTATAAAGAAGTAAGAGCAGTTCGAGTGGTGATAGATGTGTCCTTTTATTAATTGAAAAGAGCACAAAGGAGAACAAACCTTTTAGTCTAATTATTAGGTGTACATTGAATAAAATAGTTTGTTAGGGACGAATGTTGTTATTTTAAACCGTTAATAAACCAAAAGCTTTTAACACCAGCTGTTATAATTTATATTATCTTTTAATACTTAATTTTAAATAACAAAACTGATCAACTGAACTCTTAAAAACCAGCTTTTAAATCATGCCTATGTATAACTTTTTTTTCTATAATATCAATCTGTGTCACAACTCTAAATATCTTTCTGATGTCTATGCACAACATTTTTGGATCTTTCAGTGGTGTTCAAACGGAATTTGGACTAAATATGGTACGTTTTTGATATTTTGATGAATTTTTTTCGCTCGATGCATGGATTTCGCGAAAAAATAAGAAGCATTTCTCTGTATGGTCATAGGGCCATATTATATCGTAGTAATTAATAAAATATTCTTTTTGGTGGCCATATATCGCAGTTATTGCTTAAATATTTTTTTGGTGTTTTGAAGACCTTCTAAAGGGTGGCCCAACTAAAACACGCGTTGTTAATTAAAAATAAAACAACAAGTTTTTAAATAATTCTTTATATTATTTTATATTTTTTATTATGATAGAAGAATCTATGAAAATTTTGTGTAAAACAAAATATCGGTCATGTGCTCGCCACAGCTTCGGTGGCATACCTGTACCCGATGGTCCATATTTTTAATGACTCCAAGACATAATTAAGGTTCAATGTTCTTAATGTGCCGAATTATCTTATCCTTTTGGTATTGAATTGTTTTTGGCTTAACACTTTTTCTTTGAAATATTTTTAAAGGAAGAAGTGCAAAGGTGTCAAAACCATAGATAACCTACATTTAGATCCGCAGTGGCAAGAAGCATTTTTCGGATTTTTACGACCTCGCGCAGTGGGTGGACGAACATGCGCACTTAAAAGCAGTGGCAAAGTACAAACACGGGCACCCCGTTACCCTTTGTCCGCGGTCTGACCGTAACGCTCATTAGCTACCGTACTTCGAACAGAAAACCAGGACGCCGTCAACAAATTCTTTCCTATAATGTGGATAGTTTGTTTGGGGCCAGGTGCGTTTACCTTCAACTGACTTGCGCACAAACCGGTTTTTTCGCCCATGAAATGTAACTTTTGTTTCGCGCAGGTTATAACATTGGCAATCCATCGAGATCAGTGGTCAAAACACATAATCATGGTGGCAAATTAGCATCGCCACAATATAAGATTAAACGGCTATTGAATTTCTTAAGTAAAAGAGCCACTGGTTCGTTGGCTGTATGGCCACCTGTATCCTTCTGTTGAAACCAGATATCGTCCAGACCCATATTCTCAATTTCTGGCCACAGGAATTACGGTAACTTTTGGCTCACATTTTCAAAGATTCAGTTTTTGTGGATGCATCGGCTTTTCAATAATCACCCTTGGACTCTTATTTGCCCAAATGCGAAGATTCTGCTTGTTAATAAAACCACGCAGAATGAGATAATTCGGCACATAAATGACATTGAAACTCGAATGACTGAAAATATGGACCGTCGGATAAAGATATGCCAAAGAAGTCGTATGGCCAATATTTTGTTATACACATAATTGTCATAAATCCTTCTATCATAATTAAAAATATTACGAAAATTCTCTAAAAACTGGTTTTTAAATTGTTCTATTGACTTTATTTTAAAAATAGTATAGTATTATTTTTTTACATCTTATGTTAAAAGTTACCACTTGAAAGATTTTTCTTGAACACTGTAAGTTGAAAAAATAATAATAATTTAAAACTCTGAATTTAAAGACTTTTAAAAATTTGATGTTGTTATGACTGTATTTATTTGGATTTTTTAGCGTAATTTGGAACATTAACAAACTGTCGATTTTCATATCATCTAAGTCATGTGGATTTTCATGTCATTTGATTATTTAGAAAATAAAAACCTTTAAGCTGTTTTTTATAAAGAATAAAAGTTGCATAATACTTATAGAACTAGACTTTATAGCTGTGCAGGATGTTTTATTAAAATTTCGTCGTGGTAGACCAAAGACATAATTTTTCAAATAGGGCACACTGTATATTTTTAAAATTTGAATTTAATGGTTATTTCTAAAAACATTTTGTTTAGGGTGAAATGCATTTTAAAAACACGTTTTTCAATATAATTAATTTAATAATTCATAATTTTGAAACTGGTATACCATTTAAAAATAATAAATATTCAATTTTTTGGAAAACTGCTAAAAATCCAGTTTTGAACAAAGAAATAACGTAGGTCACTCATTACCTCATACTTACTATTTTTACTTATTTATGTCAAAATCATAATAATTCAGCTTAGGTTACTAGTGTACCAGTATCAAAAATTATAAATTTTTAAATTTCACATCATATTTCGACTGTTGCTTGGAGATGCATTTTACCTTATACTTACAAAATGTTTTTGGAACGTACCGTAGAATCCAAGGTGTTAAAAATATACAGGGTCTACCATTTAAAAAACGATCGCTTTGGTCAACAACACCTAAATGAAACATCCTGTATATCTATAGTCTTCGTAAAATGGTGGCACTGAAGGTAATATAAAAAAAATTGTTTAAAACTTTTTTTAACACTTTATATTACGCTGCAAAGTTAATTGACATCTTAGATTTAACCAATGTATCTTAGACTTAAGAACAACACATTGCGTTTGGAATGGTCGCTGTTGCTCTAACTGAAAGAGAGAAACTTTGTTAAGTAAACGAAGACAAAAACTGTAATATTGGAACCAGTGGCGTAGCATGCCTTGGAGGAGCCCCATATCACAATGAGTTAGGGGGCCAAAAAAAAAATTGAAGACAAAAAAAGACCACACTTTTTTTGCCGACAGTTTTTCAACACCAAATTTTTTGCTTACACACGTTTGGGGGCCCCTGTGGCCCGGGGGCATATTCAGTAACAGAAGACGCGCTAGACTTCCAGCGGCTCTACGGCTCTTTCCAGATTTTCGTCGTGGTGAATTGAAGCTCCACAGACGGTCATTTAAAACTGTTACATTGGCATTGGGGGTTATGGTTACTTAAACCTTTTGTTTTTATTTCTCTTTAATAAGGAATTAAAAAATATATATATTTAACCAACCAGAACTAACCATAACTCAACAGCAGAGTTCTAACCCTAGAGCGTCTGCTGCTGTCGCCGAAAGCAATTCGGAAGTCTAGCGCGTCTGCTGTTACTGAATATGCGCCCGGGGGCCCTGTATCATTGATACGGCTGATACGGTGGTAGCTACGCCCCTGATTGAAACTGACCAAAATTTGTGAGCTCTCGAATAAACTGGGTTAAGCTCGTGGAGCTGATTCCTTTTTTAACGTCTGTCCCAAAAGATAAAAACCATGATTATTTAAGAATCATTTTTAAAAAAGATGGATAAAAGCATCTCAAATTTATAAAAAATCTCAATAAAAACAGTCAATTAAAATAATATTTACGGACATATCGCTTTTAAAGCATGATAATAAAGATGAACCAAGCAAATATAACAGAAAAAAATAACGCTTGTGTTGAAGGTTTCGAACCCTCACTCGTGTGTTGTGATCCGTTAGTTTTAGTCAGTTTAGCCCTAACATGTGTTCGTCTGCTCCTTGTAATTACTATTTGTCAAATATTTGAATGTTGCACTTTCCTGTCAAGTGTTTGTGCTCTTAATTAAGTCCAAGTTACTCTATTTTTTATTATTCAAGTTTAGTAAGTTTTTTTTTTTTGAAAATAAATCTAAGGGTATTTTCTTCTGATTTCAAGATTAACTGAAACCAATGCAGTAACAAGGGAAAGGAGAAGTTAGGTCTTTCACTTAGCTCTAATTTTAGAATATTCTTTTATATTGAATTGAAAATCACTCGAATGCCTAATATAAACAAACTTAATGAGTTTTTGCAAAAAAATCTGCTTTAAAAACGAAAATATACCACAAAATAATACAAGAACAAATCTCATA
This sequence comes from Listronotus bonariensis, assembly GCA_014170235.1. NCBI lineage: Eukaryota > Metazoa > Arthropoda > Insecta > Coleoptera > Curculionidae > Listronotus > Listronotus bonariensis. The sequence continues at coordinate 79,658 of JACEGR010002389.1, forward strand.
ATTAATTCCATTCATACTTTCAATGACGATAGTACCCTTCACTCAGTACCGGATTAACCTATAAGCAAACTAAGCAATTGCTAAGGACATCACGTTGTGGAAAGCACCATGAGGAGCACATAAACAAATTGGGTAGCACACGGGTAAGGCTGTTTAAAAATCCGCCGATTATTTTTTTTATAAATCCATGGCCCCCTTAAAAATTCGAAAAGCTAGCGTCGCCATTGATAGGGGAGCCTACAGGAGTAGGTTGCTTAGGGCATCAAATAGTTCTAATCCGGCACTGCCTTTACTCCAGTTTTCAGGTTTTTAAACCAATCTGGTTCGAAAAGCAAATGCAGGAAAATGCAGATACCCCTATTACAGGATCTTAATTTGTTATTTAATTGAGGCGCCAAAAATCTTGTCCAATTAAATTTATCTAAAACACAATCATGTTCCTTGTCGTGAAAAAAATCTTCCTAAGTTATTTTAGTCTACTTATTAGCGGCCCCAGTTCTGCAGAGCAAAGCCTGCAAAGACATATTTAATTTTGGGTGCATCACATTTAAAAAAAAACTCTAACTGGCATAAACACATTATATGTATCTATGGCCAAGGCAGCTTTAAAAAGCTCGGATATAACATTTATGGACATCTGAGCTTGCAATTTTTTCTTGGAGATAAAAATATTTACTAAGAAAGCATCGTATATATTAACTCTCATCGTACAAATTACTTTTGCAACTTGCATTAAAGTCATCTACATATTTTAATAAAAAAATATAAGTAACCTTTCTCTTTAAAGGAAAACCTTTCTTAACTTCCTTTTCATCTTTTTAGTAATCATTTATTTCTTTAAGTTAGGATTGTGACCTTTAACTATTTTTTAAGATATATGCTTTAATTTGTGTAACTTTAATTAGGTTAAAGTGCAAATTTAAAAAATATTAAGAGCACAAACAACTACTTCTCCTATAGTCCGATGTGTGACATTAGAATTTTAATCACTTGACGCGTATTGTAAATACACTAGATGTTTATTTTCTTGTAGACATCAAATTATTTTGACACATATTTAAATGCCCTACAGGTAAATACTACTGCTATTAAATATATATATATATATATATATATATATATATATATATATATATATATTTTTTTGGAAAAATTCATTAGTGTGTTTACCTCCCGTAGGTTATCAGTGGGCTTTTAAAAGTCCCTATTTTACCTTATAATCAGACGTTATTTAAGAGGGGTGGTTTATTTGAACTTTTTTTTGCATGTTTTTATGTAATTTTTTTAAACGAAGAACATTTCAAGAATATTGTGTAAACCTTTGACAAAAATTGGACCAAAATTAACGAAGAAACAGCGGTTTAAGAAATCACGCCCCATCCATGAACGTTTTCTTACAAATTTTTTAGTGCTCAGAAAAGCACTTTCCCTACAACACCCTTTTTCAACTTCCGTAGCCATCATAACTTTAAAACTACTGCACCGATCCTTTTGAATTTTTTACCACTATTTCTTTACATAATTTACGAGGTAACGCTGGACACATTTTTCAAATTTGTCAATATATCTAATTTTTATAAAAGCAAATAAACCGATATGTTTTAAAACCAAAATCACGTCAAATCTCAGCCTTACTTGGGAAAACGATTATATCTAACAAACAAACCTAAATTTTTTGATTTCACATGATACAGTACCGAGATATGATGGGCACCGCAATTAATCTTTTGTTCGAGAAGCTTCCGAATAATTGCCGCCATTGGCAGTGTTTTTAAAATTTCTATTAACAAAATTTGTACCTAATAGTCATCTAATGCCATATTTTATTGTATCATTGAGTTAAATTAATAAATTTTGAGGGCGTCGTAAAAGAAGACATATAATTAAAAATATACCTTTTTAGTACAAGTTAATCACTTCCTCCCGCTCGTCCACTTAAAAGCAAACAAAACAGCTCCACACGAATACAAGACAAATACAACCAAAATGAAAATGCTGAATTTTACCACGGCATATAGGCAGCGTTGTCATCTTTTATTTAAAAACCTATGTTTACCTATAATCTACATAAATATTGTGACGTGTATTTTGAATACATACATACTTCGTCACTTGGACAAATGGACCATATGGAACTATCTTCTTGGACCATAAGACCGGTGGACAAAAAACTATCTTGGCATTTTTAACTAATCTACGGGAACTAACTTAACTTCGTAATTTTGTACGGGCATACCCCCACTAGGGGTAGCCCGTACAGGGCTTAACTAAAACTTTAACTTTATACTTGACTTCACTTTTACTACCTACTTCTTATCTAATATTTTTATAACTATTTTTCTCCTCATTATTAGGACAACTTCTCTATATATACCAAGTTGAACTTAGTATTTTGGTGACTTAGCACGTTGTTGACCCCGAATAAAATAATATGACCTAGACTCTGTTATTGTTTAGTGACAAAAAACCTTGCACCATATTTTCGATTATTTGTTTTAATTTTTTGGATGTGATTTCTTTAATTAACGAAATAATTAAATAAATATTAAAATTATTAAAACCCATATACCCCTATACAGGGTGTTCACAGTATACTAAATTATTAATAATAATATACCTAATATTTACACAACATTTGTATAATTACGTGAAATTTATTAACTTGAATGGAGATAAATTATAAATTTTTAAAGTCTAATGTACTTGTGGTTCTGATACAAGTTAAGATAAATATGTAACGTGTTTTTGATTTAATAAGGAAAAACCCTATAGTTCGAAAAATAACTGCAAGGTGAATATGAATTACCATCAAAAAGATAAATGAATCTTAAATTAACATAACAAAACAAAATAAAATACCAAGTTAATTGATGTTTACAAGATGCAATACCGCTTGTTATTGTAAATTGGTAATTAGACAATAATAAATACCAAATGTACCTATTTATTTTTTCTATAGAGGTATAGGATACATATTTAACCTTATAGAGATAGTTGTTGTGTTTGGAATTTTGCTGTTTCTCTTGTGTCACCCAGCGGACTTGTTGTAAATTAGGGAATATTTCATTTTAAATCTATAATACCATATACATTTTGACTTGGAAGTTTCATTATAAATATATATCTTCCATGAAATTGTGTTTTATTTAATCCCCCAATTATCGAGTAAACAGAGGTAAAATTACAAAAAATAGGGTTAGATTACAAAATGTTAATAAATACCAAAATAATAAAACGTGTTTAAAAAATACAAAATTTGACTTATGTATAGTGTATCTCAAAGTATATCGCTTTGGCTTTTGACGGGCAATACCCCAATAAACCTTTAATGATTTATGACCTATTGTTATTGGGCAAACCTATGAGTTCATAATGACAGGGGTGGGCCAGGTATAAATATCTCTTGACCATTTATATAAATATTTCTGCTAATATTTTAGTTGTAGTGTTGAATAACCGTTTTTACTGTGCGTTTCGAAAAAGTTATTTTACGAGAATACATATAAGTATGTCGCGTCGAAATCATTTGTCATTAGATGCAAAACAGGTTGTAAAAAATGTGTATGAAACTTTAATCAGTAGGGGACTTATTAAACAAGAAGCTTTAAAAGAAACCTGTCTACTTACAAAATCTTCAATATCGTCGATAAGGGATATTATTAATATTATTAATAGTGAAGAATTGAACAAAAGAAAAAAGCGTAGTGATTTTCGATCTCACCGTATAGACAATAGTGATCAAGACCTAATAAGAAGGAAAATATATTGTCTTTATGAAAGCGGAGTTGTTCCTACCTTGGATAAACTGAAAACGAAGCTAGAAGAAGACGACACTAATATAAATATTAGCCGTGCCACCCTCCATAGAGTTGTTTGTAAAATGGGATTTAAATACCGCAAAATAGACAAAAGACAAGTAGTAATGGAATCGCACAGATTACGCACTTGGAGATTTAATTACCTTCAAGAAATTAAAAGATATAGGTTAGAAAACAGATCCATAATTTACCTTGATGAAACATGGTTCGATACACACGACACAGTATCCAAAGGATGGGTGGATTCCAGTCAAAACTGTCAGACGAAAGCACCTTCAAATAAAGGAAAACGCATTACCATAATACACGCCGGTTCAGAAGACGGATTTGTCCCAAACTGCTTGCTGTTGTCTGCAAAGAATATTAAGGATTCTAGCTTGGATTATCACGAGGATACAAGCGCAGAACTTTTTGAAAACTGGTTTCAAAATTATCTTTTAAAAAATATTTCAAACAACAGTGTTATTGTCATGGATAACGCAAGCTACCACAGCCGTCTGCTACAAAGCACCAGCTTCATCAAGTTCAAAAACTAAAATCCAGGAATATTTGTTAGAAAATGATATTTATTTTGAATTCAGTTACAAAAAGCGCAACTTTTGGAAGTTCTAAATTCATATGCAATTAAAAAACAATATGTATGTGACAATTTGGCTGAACAGGCTGGGCATACTGTCTTACGTCTTCCTCCGTATCACTGTATGTTTAACCCCATAGAACATTTGTGGAACCAAGTAAAATCAAAGATTAGAGCAGAAAATGTTACACCTACTTTAAGTCCCAGTGTTATAAATTTGATAAAAAATGTAATTACTAATATACCAGTTGAGAGCTGGAAAAATTCAGCTACAGCACATTATAAAAATTGAGGACTCTTACATTTCTGTACAAAACAACATAAATCGTATTGTAATTAATCTCAACGATGATTCTGATAGTGAAACCGAATTAGATTTAGATATTTAGAGAAAAATGTAATTACGTATAGATAATATAGTTATAAATTTATGTATAATTATTAAAACTTTGCATATATTTAATTTCTTAATGTAATTTTAAGATTATACCTACTAAAATAAACAATAAATTATAAATCTTTATATTATTAGAGTCCGTCCCTAATGTTCTGCCCTTTAATACCTACTGATCCGCTGTTTTATTGCTGTCGGCAGGTATATTGGAGTACTGCCGTCAAAAGCCAAAGCGATATACTTTGAGATACACTATACATTGTGCAGTAAAAAAAATATTTTCAGTACCTTTCCTGCTGTTCGGACGGCAGCCTCTAAGAGGTATTTGCTCTGAAGTAATCTGTTATTATGGGTTGTGCGGCATCTCTTAGTACTTAAGGAAAGCTTTACAATACTAGTTAAAACCGATTAACTTTCGGAAGGAATACAGGGACCTTTACTAAATTATGGATTTTAGACTTGTAATTAGCAATATAACGCTCGGGTGGCACTGTATATAAAATTCTTACAATATAATTACAAATTTAATTTTATATTATACGAGAATAATTTATATATATTTCGAACAGATGCTTCATTAATTAATTAAAATACAAATAAAATAAAATTTTATATTAATAATGTTAATTTAAATTATTATTTTATTTATTTAGCGCTAAATTTCCTAGTATTGTTATATACATTGCCAGTGTTGCCATAGCGGGATTTAAAAAATCCGTACATTTAGCTACGCTTAAAAAAGCCTAATTTTAGTAACATTGCTTTTAGTTTAAATAAAAACTGGTCTTTAAAGGGGCAAATAATAGAAACAAAAAAGAAACTTCTCAATATGCTGACACAGACACCGGTAGATTTGCACAGGTATACCTGTGCAAGCGTCCAGACCAAAATCAAAAATTAATTTAAAGTATAAAGGTCTCAAGGGATTCACAATTAAAATTACAACTAAAATAATTAAAAATTATCTTTTAAAATCTCTTTTAATCATTTTGCCGCTTTAGCTATAATAAAAACTTTGGACCAGTGGCGTAGCTAAGTATGCGCGTAGTAGGTCCTAGCTTCACACTTAACGGGCATCGTGAGACACCTTTAAATCTGATCCTAACAGACATAAACTCCCCTTTTATTTTTAAAATAAATAAAAATCTAAAAATATTGGCGTACTCGTCACACACTTACAAACATGCATACATATTATAACATATTATTTTCTTGCATTCTGACTTTTAAGTCGTATTTTGGTTGTCACATAAACACGACAACATTTTGACCAGAGAACGAGAGAACATTACTTTTGTAAAAATAAAACTTTTTTTTTTAATCAGATATTCTCGCATTAATACCTTATCACTATTATGAGTGGGTACGTATTGTCAGTGGCGGCGCCAGCTTTTTTTAAGTTGGGCGATACACGGCCAAAAAATTTAGAGGGTGGGCAGCACAATTTGCCAGTTTAATATTAAAATAAAGTAGATACGGGGCGTTTCAAATTTCAGTACAAATATTTAAGAATCTTCATTTTAAGGTCCTATAAACCACAAACACCCCCAAGCTACAGCCATCGTAAATTTGGTAAAAAAATAGTTTATTTTAAACTGCGGTTACATTTTTCATCAATTTTCAGGAAAATTTACACATTCTTTTCAGTTTACTAGTTGAATTTGTGGTCTTTAAAAGGTATACTCGCAAAAATCCAATTTTACACTAAGAATTTAAATTTTATAAAATTTCTTCCAGCAGAGGGGGTACTAATAGGGTTAAAGTCTGTTGATGACCAAGGTTTTATGTTTGTACCATCAATTTTTTGGCTTCTTGCATTTTTGTGATAAAACAAACGGTTTTCGAGAAAATTGTTTTTTAGTAGGATGTAGAAACTAAAACTGACCTATCCTATTTTCTCATCTAATGATATATTCTATTTTGTTTAATAAATGCCATACATTTTGTAATTTAAATTTAAAATACACATAACTGACCAGAACAAATTCTGAATTTTTTAACACATTAAAATCAATTTCTTAAATAACATAGCGCAAACTGATCGTTTAATGATTGCGACCATAAATCATTTATTTAAGAATTCCATGATTCGGATATTATTTGATTATAAAGTAGATAATTGGTTTATCAGAATAGGATAGTTTTTTTTTTTAACAGAGCTTCTTTGCCTTTTTTGCTTAATTAGTGGGCTGGGCGAGATCAATTTAGGTTCCCTCGCCCAACCGCGCCTATCCCTGGCGCCGCCACTGCGTATTGTAAGCATATTTTGTAGGATAAATGTATTGGATAAATTTTGGAAACTTAAGATAGGAGAGCATGTCCTCCTTGCGACTTTGCGCACGACTATATTAGTCCACACTGTCTACCCATAAATGTATTATTCTGAGAGCGATAAAAATTCACCGCATCCTTTTTTTCAATATTTTTATTTCAATTCAGAAAACAACAATAAGATTTACCTATTATAACAATTAATAAAATGAATTTTTACTAAGGCTGGATATTATAATGTCGGATTATCTTCACTTCTGTAACTTAAACTTCAGATTTCTAAAATGTGAATATTATAAACGTCTATAGTTATCCGTAAAACTTGTTTAAACTTGAGATTTCGTAATCGGTACTTCAATACAGCTTAAACTTAAGATAAAGAAAGTTTTTAGAGAAATTAGAAATTTTGCATTTATTTAAAATTTTTACTCGTCAGTTTAATCCAAGATTTATCTGCGCAGTTTACTGGCACTTTTATGATACCCAGCCTAAATAGCATTTAAAAAATATATACAAGTTCAGTTAAATAATATAACACATAGGCAATGTGAAGAAATGAGACAATCTAACTAAATACCAGCATGTAAACAGGCGTGAATCATAGTGCTTGTTTTGTTATTCTATTGCCGGCCGATGAACCAAAACGCATTGCTCATATTGTATAATAAAATTTTGGTACACCAAACATGTGCTTGTAACGACAGAATAACAACAAATTTTTAAGCGCTGTTAGTCAAAAAAGACGTATATAGTAAATTAAAGATTACTACCAACGAAAAAGCAGTGGTATCGGCCTTTATGAACAGTGCGATCCAGTGGTATTGTTAGAATGCTAAACCTCGCTTTAGCGGATCCCTAAATATCCAGAGTTTATAATATATTTAGGTATGTGTGATTTTCCAATTGCGAAACGTGTTCTGATTGGTTAATTTCTAACGACTTTCTAATGTTTGGTTAGAAATTTACTATTTAAAACACGTTCCGCAAATTGCATTTCGCAAGTATATGAACCAAGCTTTCTACGGTGTTTTCCATAAGACGAATTGTTCTTAAAAAAGGGGAAATTTGCGATGCTTGACAACACTGTCCTTTACTAATAAGTCAATATTTCCGGCTCCGCTTATGACCTTTAAGGAAAACAGCTGTTTTGTTATGTTATAAATAATATTACAAGCAAATGTCGGTGTCAGATACGCGATACGGGGCATTTTAGGTATATGGTGTAAACCGTATTAGAGTAACAATTTTCTCAATATGCCGTTGTAATCGTAAATTTTCGTTGCTTCAGTTCGCCGTTATAATTTTCCTTTCGATTTTCGTAGTAACACCGTTAATAATTATGTTGAAAAATATTGTTGTGTTGTGTATTACTATAGTGTCGGCAAAGAGTAAGTTTATATTTTTAATATTCTGTTAAAGTATCGTTACAACCTGAGGTTAACGGTTAGGTAAAAAAATAAAATTTAGTAAAATTTTAAAAATACACTTTAATTTATTTAATTTTATTTAAAACTAACTTGGTTGTAGCCACAAAAAAATTGAATCAAAATAAATAAAACTTTTATCATACAGGGGTAATAAAATGAAAATAATAATAATAATAAATAAATAAATAAATTTAAAAAATACAAATAGTGGGCTATGCAGTGGCGTACCTAGTGGTATTGGGGCCCGAGGCGGACTTTTAATCTTAAAAAAGATTTTACCAAAAAAACTCATTTCAAAACGGGGCTCCTTTCTTACATAACATACCTAATATACTTTTGTAATGGGGACCCCTTTCTTTATTTTTTTGTTTTTCGAAAAATCAAAAAAATGCCCTTATAACTCACACATAATATGATGTACCTTCTTTACCATAAAAATAACTCTCTTAAACCGGGTTGGACCGCCCCCTCGGTACGCTAGTAAGTCTATGCTGTGTTCATAGTTTGTGGACTTTTCTTGAAACACTGCATATATGTATTTATAATTATTTCTTGCTTCCTATAAACTTATACGAGCTTTGATGCGACGCGCTTCTAATGGACGCACTCGGATTTGTTTACAAGACAGTCGTTCGGCTCGTCCGTCTTTAGTGGACGCCTACCTTTGGATGACGCAGCGCGGCGAAAAAAATTCCTAAGAAGGTTACGTGTACATTAATGAAACCCCGACGGCGCGGCGCATCTATATTGTTCCATTTATTTAACGTAAACTTCTTAGGCGGAGTTTTTCTTGCCACGTCGCCTTAGTGAGCCAGCACCTTAAATGAATCGTTTATTACAGAAACCCGCCAAATGACATTTTTGGCGAAAATCAGAATTTTAGCGATTTTTTAATTGTATTATGTAAACTTTCGTTTTTTGTAATATGCCTGTGTGTGTTTAATTCTAAAAGTAAAATTGTGTTTAGTGCAGAAAACCTGTCAAGTGAAGGTTCGTAATGTGTTTCCGACGTATATTTTATGTTCAATCTTTGGTAACCCTGTATGTTAACTTCATCAAACACGTCTTGTTATAAATAAGCACACGAGAATAATCCTAGAAGTTAGTAAAACAGACCTGTTTAATTACTAAAGATACAGGGTGATAAAGTTTTAAAAAATATATCTTTTATTCACTGCGTGTACCTTAAATGTTAAGACATTTATGACATATGTTTATTTAAACTTTTCTTCTTAAAATCAACTATGGATTCACACTCTTAGAGATAGGTATCGAATTTAAAGACACCCTGTATAGCTTAGACGTAGCCAAACAGATTTTTTAAAATCCAGATATCTCAAAAACGGCTGCTTAAATCAACTTTTACAAAGAGTACCTTTTTATGTAAAATATAATGAAGAATATAAATTTTTGTTTATAAATTACATACAAGGTGGCACAAAAAAATATTTTGTTTGTAATTTGTGCAAGATAGCGCAGGTGGCACCATCTAGGATTTACAATAAAATTAATAGCAAATTCGAATTTCTCACCTCCCAAAACCTCCTTGAGCCAAAAATTTCGAGAATACATTCATTTCTAACACAATTATTTATAAAAACTAAAACCAGAACAAATTTTTAACACCCTGTATCTTCGAAACCATTCACTTTTGGACTAAGGTTTATTGGGTTAGATCGTCATATTTTAGCCTCAGAAATTTGTGGTGGCATTTTTTTCTGCACCTTTTAGAGATATTTTTTTTGCAAAAACCCACCAAGTGCAAAAAATATTTATTATTTTTTAAAACAAATTATGAGTATTAAAGTGTTTAAGGGAGTTATAAGTACAATTCTATTTTTTTGCCACTTCTTTATTAATTTTAAAGATAGAAAGTTTTTTGTCGTTTACCGAAAATTTAAGAAAATGCAGTTGGTGGGTTTCTGAAATAAACGATTTAAATGCGTTTTTATTTGAAATATGTTAAATACACATATTTATTATAATTACCAAATACGAATTTGGAATATATTATGCTAATCACTAATACATTACGATTTTGGGATAAGTGTATAAAAAATGTGCTTAGTTATTTTTACGATTTCTTTGTAATTCCGGTAGAGAAATTAAAGTAGATTACTTGAAGAAAGACAAAACAGTATAACTAGCAAATACTGTTTAACATTAATTTTAAATTTTGAGCTTCCTTGGGAAACGCGGTTATATTATCTATTTTCTAGCTCAACGCCCATATGACGAAAACTGGCATGGAAGATTTTTTCCCCATAATCCTGGCGAACAGGATGTCAACCAAATAGTCAGCGATACGAAAAATCTCTATGAACCCCATCATGGCATTGCCATGGGAGTGGTGGATAGTAGTTGCGATGATGCGAAAGTAAGTATTTTTTGACTTTATGAGTATTTTCATATTTTTCATTATGGAAAAAGTTACCTTTACAAAAAAGTTATTTGCTATGAGGCCCTCCGAGGTACAACCAGCGAAAGTTGTATCCCGCCTTCCCCCAAAAAAAACGAAACAAAATAACAATCCATGTATTATTCTAGTAAATTTCCATTGTAATAAGCAAAAAAAAAAAAAAGAAAGAAAGGACGTTAAATAAATAGAGTTGCTATCTTATCGGTTTGTGCCAGATGTTTTTTTAATAACCATTTTGAAATATTTGCAAGCAATTATTCTAGGTAAGAAATATTTCTAAATATACACAAGTCCTAATTAGAAATTAATAGCTAATGAAGCAAATTTCTTATCACATTTAGTTAGTTAGTAACAGCATTTAACAACTTATACACGCATACGAGAGTAATATGTAAAATTCTCGGCCTAACAATGAAGACAAATTAAAACTTTGAATGTTTTTATTTAAACGTTAGCAAAATATGACATTATTTGATGGACTTCGTAACGCTAAAGTTATAATTGTTTTAAATTTGGGACGCCTTTATTAAAACGTACTTTTTAGTGTGCATTGCAAATGCCAAAATATGTAAAGTGTATTAAATTTAAACGTCCAAGAAAAATAGGTTAGTTTATTATTAGAAAAATAAAATAAACTACAAACTTACAGAAAAAAATAGCATGTTTAACTCGTTTTTAGGACTCGGCGGTAAGCAAAGCGCGTTGTTACTTTTTCTTTTAATACAATCCCAAAAATAATATAATTATTATGAAAATTATTTTTATATACGGTATATTAAATTGTTAATAATTATTTGTATGTATGTTCAGGGTGTAATTTAATTAATGGCTCAAAATACAGAATTAGCTTATTTTAGGAAGAAAAGTTTTCATGAACATATGTTCTAATCGTCTTAACTTTTGAGATACAGAGTGTTTAAAAAACAAAAAATTTCGAAAACACTTATTTTAGTAAAAACTGTTATACTGGATATAACCCCTATTTAAATAAGTATTTATTATTTTTGTCACATAACTAACTAAAAATTAAAAACCTAATTTTTAAAAGAAAGATATCCCGAAATGCTTTTTTATGGTCTAAAAATATGCAATTAGGTGAATTTATTTTTTTCTCTTAAACTAAACAAGATACCGAAAAAAATTAATAGGCATAAAAGCAGTATTTTTATTTGCTTAATCTAAAAAAGCACAAAAATTTTACACACATTAGCACAGTCAGTGGCGTACCGTTTTTTTGTTGGAAATATTCCTTTAGTTGCCTCTCGAGACGCCACTGGACTTATTAAATGTAATTAAGTTAGTGAAAAATGACCCCCTTAATGTCATTAATGATATTGCCTAATTAAAATAAAATTGGGTAAAGAATAGTAAGGATATTTAAAAAATATATTTTTTTTTATAGAAATTTTAACACTCTGTATCTTAAAAGTAGGACATATGTTTATATGAACTTTCCTTCCTAAAATAAGATAAGGAATCACACCCTATATTTTTAGCCATTAATTAAATTACACCCTGTATATACAGTGCGTGTCTTATTGCTGAAAATATAGTGGAGCGACGAGCAAACAGTGTGACATTGCGGCAAAATCAAATGCATGCAGTTTGAGCGCTCAGATTTTTCGCGTTATTATATTATACGCCTGCATTTGATTTTATGCGTTTAATTTTGATGTGATGTCGCACTGTTTGCTCGCCGCTATCCTCATCGCTCCACTATATTATCAGTCTAAAATCAGGACTTTCCCTCCTATTTTCGGTATTTTTTCATAAAATTTGAGGACTTTAGTTAGACAACATAAACCAAATTATAGGCAAAAATGACAGATATATGTAAATGTCAGACTGAGAGTGGGATGCCATTAAAAAAAAAATAATAAAAATGGGGATCTTGTGGCACATGCTTTCAAAGCTCCTGACGAGTTCTTTATAACCCTAAAATATAAAGTCAATACCTTCACCTAATACAAAATGGCAGTACTTTAAAAATTACCTTAAGTCCTTATTTGAATGGTCAAAGTGTGGAGCATATTTCCGAAACTCATTAAGTAAGATATTATTATATTATTGTTACATTTTCTTAAAGGTTTTTAAATATCTTTTTAATGGTGATATCATATATAGGGTGCGTCTTAAAAAAATAGATCCTTTTTGCCCTACCCTCCAAAAGCGTTAAGAAAATAACACAATAATTATGTATAACTAATTTAATCAATTTTGGAAATATGGCCATCCACTCAGGCATTAGGATAATTACATAAATATCCATTTTTTAATAGGTGAAGATATTGACTTTTGTATTCCAGGGTTTTAAAGTACTCGTCAGGAGCTTTAAAATGATATGACCCGTTTTTTCATTTTTTTTTAATAGCGCCCAATTCTCAGTTTGACATTAGTTTAATATTGTCTTACTAAAGCCTTTAAATTTTGATTAAAAAAGACTGATCAATTTATAGTTAGGAGGGGTCCTGACTTAAGGCGCGAAGGGCGAAGGCTAAACTAGGTAGTATTTTTAAATAATATATTTTTTTAATAATGCTTTATTTTAGATAAATCTTCAAGTGGACTGGTTAAATAATCCAGAAAACTACACTTGTTACGAAAATAAAAGCCTCTACTTACCTCAAGCAACAATTCATCCTGTTCACAGTGTGGAGCATATACCCCAAGAATATAGTGTAAGATATTTAACCACATTTAACACACTGTATAATCATAATAATTATACAGTGACCGGGAAAAAAGTTCGCAACATATGGGATTATAAGGAATTTAGATTTTTTTCTGCCGATCGCCTCTGCATGTCAAATAACTTAAAAATCGATTTTGACATATGTCATGTGAACAAAGGTATGGCGGGAAATTTGAAAATACTAAGATGGAATCAGGAAAACTAGGGTTAGTTTACAAAATATTGAAAAAACACAAAGAGTAAAAACTGTTTAGAATTTAATTTTTCCTCGAAATGCAATTTTAAACTAAAGATTTTGAAAAAAGTAAATCAGACATTTTTTATATTATTTTAAACAAATGAAATTAGTAGCTTTTTATTGACTAAATTACCTTTAGTTAATTAAACCTTATTTGTTTAGGCCATAATAAGTTTTTTTTGACAACAAGAAGAAATAATTAAAAAAAAGGTTTTTCTCAGGAAATTCGTTAATGGAATGGTTGATTTCTACCACTACTAACCAAAACTATGCAGTATTTTGCCAAACAAAAAACGTTAAAAATAATTGGAAATAGTAAAATTTATTGATCCCATTCATGATTTACTCATAACTGAAGACAAGTTTTCAAATTTCGTGCATAAACTTAAAAATAACATTCAAATTTATTTAATTATTTTATGTTATCTATACTTTGGGCATTATAAAATTGAAAAAACAGCCGAACAGAAAAATGTATTTTATTGGTTTAAGAAATCAGTAACCGGAGTTACTTATCAGGTATTCATTATTAATATAAAGTGCCTAAAGTAAACATCGATTATTTTATTAGTTCACATCGGCGTTACTACGGGGAGCAACTTGGGAGGGGGGCCGCCCAAGAAAAATGTAGCATATAGGCATATGTGTACATGTAACGTTTTAGCGGCGTTCAGCTCCCCTTCACTCCCCAATGGTGTTGACAGGTTTTTAGGTTTTGATTTGACAATTTTGGATCCTGCAATAAAGCGTTTGTTTTGGAAGTAAGGATCCTTTTTGGTCTCCAAAATTTTAAAGGAGACAAAAATAAATTTTGGAACAGCAATTGCGCCTTGCTATCATTCTCATTTTATTTCGTCCCCCCTCCCCTCCCTAGCACCGTACAGTCTCAATGGCTAGTAATTTACGCCTATGTTTAGGAACTAAAATAAATAAAACATATATATTTTTTATAATTAAGAAAAATAAATATAATTTTTATTATAACTTTTAGACAAATTACCTTCTTAATTTCTCTTAGGTAATGAAAAACACCTCATTCGAAAGTTCTTATATTTTTACGAGTTAAGTGTAAAAAAAGATTTTCCTCGTAAATTTATTCATTTTTAAGTATTCTTTATTTAATTATAAACAAATAAGAATAAGAATACATTTATTTGTTTTTTTTCCTAAATGTAATCCTGAAAAAATTGCATTTCTTACAAAAGGCCTAGCTGTGCTTCTAATTACACAGCAAAAAAGTTGCTGCTCTACCACAATCATAACATCTTAAGGTTTTTGGGTTGCAGACCTTAAAATGACCTTTAGCATGACCTGATGGGGTCAAACTGACGCCGGAGCGACTCCAAACACATAAAGCTACCATTGTCTAATCCTTCGGACCTTCAATTTTTTTTTGTAGGGCTGTGATTAACCTGAAATCAACCTTGATCATGTCCTTATGGGGCCAAACCGACCCAAATAACATAAAGATACCTGTGTTATTTAAATTATTCCTACAGTACAGGGTGATTTTGTCGAATATTTATATCCTTTCACTAAACAGAACAAAAGAGGGCAAAGATGCAAGTGTGCAATGCGGCAGAAAGACTAATCTTTTTTGTGATATATGTAATTTGCACCTTGGTATAAAAATAGAAAAAACTGCTTTTTGTTATACCACAGATACCGGGTTTTTGGCATTTTAATCTTATAATAAATATTGGGATTTTTTGTATAAAATACATTTTTATTTTCACCCTAGAACTTTATAATTACATTAAAATTTTCAAAAATAAAATTCAATTACCGCATAATATAATTTTAAACCCATTTTAAAATTTTATATCAAAGAAAAAATCTCTTTAAATAATAAAAATCAGGACTGAAGGGGTTAATAACAATAAAAAAATTTAAAAAAATCCATAAATATATATGCGAACTTTTGCCGGTTACATTATTTTGGTTAACTCTATCAGCCCTATCATTTAGAACATGATCTCTCTGAACGTCTTGTACGTAGATATTTATTATATCTAATATAAAATATATATTTTTAGGCTCAACACAAATGTATGAATGAATCCATTGAATATGATGAAATTATACCCACCTTGTAAGTAGCATGCATAAGTTTAAAAAATATTGTCATTTAAAATTAGAAAAAAAAGAAGAAAAGTAATGGTGGTTTTTAATTTCAAAATTAGATAAAATATACCAAACAGGTTTAATAAAAGACTATTTATTAATTTAATACTTTTAAAACAAAAATTTATAATTACTTAAACTTTTTCTTTTGCTTGTAGTGGTACACATAGGCCACTTTGGGCTGTATACGGCGAATATACCTTCCTTCCCAAACAACGATGGTTACATAATTTGGAACATGGTGGTGTAGTTATGTTGTATCACCCATGTGCCAACAAAAATGAAGTCAATACTTTGAGGAAAATTGTAAAATCTTGCCTATATAGGCATATCATTACTCCATATAATTTAATGAGTTCAACGAGGGTAAGTTTTTAACACGCTTTTATTAGCTTCACTTGTATGTATGTATGTATGTATGTTTGTATCTTTCATGGGTTCGTGAGTCACCCGTAAAATGCTAATTTTATAATTTAAAACATCCATATCTCAGTGACGGCACAAGCAAAAAAAATAATAATAAAACTTACCCTCTATTTAAAAAGAAAGTCCATTCGCCTATTTTACTTACTGCAGAATACTTTGATCACTTTATTTGTTACCGTACACCCACAAATCCAGTCGTATTTTTCATAAATGTTCTTATTAGAAACTCTGTTGTATGTCCTAGTTTTACTAGTAGATGTACAATTAGTTAGAAGATCGGAAGTGAGTCCTGCTTTTTGTTTAATTAAAAGTGTCAAGTTCAAAAGGCAAACTATCCTGTAGTAGAAACTTAACCGCATTTATTTCCAGTTGTTGATTCATTTCTAAATTATCTAATTATCACATGTCACATCACATAACTCAACATGCGCACTAGTTAACTATACTTGTTAAAATTAAACGTATAATCAACGATTTATTCATACCGTATAATCATAATCAACAATAAATATTGCTACTAAAACTCTACCGGACCCGACACTACCGTGTAAGCTTCGACTTCTGCCTGGACACACGTAATTTATACCCATGCACAATACTATTTTCGCGTTTATTAAAGAAGACGTAAGTCGTGGATCAAAATAAATAAGAGAAAGCGGGCACAATTCTCGCGTTCTAATGCACGTAACTAACTTCATTCGTTTCGTTTATGCGGTTATGCCCCAGCTTGGGAAGAAAGTTTTGATAAATTTAGACGTTGTGTTGGAGTAATTTGGAAGTAAGTTTTGAGCAGAGTATTTAGAAGTAAGTTCTGAGCAGAGTATTTAAAAGTGTTTTAATGGGATTATAGTAAATACATGACATTAAATTATTTTTAACAAAACCGTTCTTTTTGTTTATTTGAAGGGTGGGCACGTTCCCTTGTGCCCTTTAGTACCAGCAGCCACTTCTTACTTATTTCGTTTCGGCGAACGACGGAATTATAAAAACAAACATTTTCGCGCAACGGACTCTATACCTTTACTATAAATTTTCTGTTTGACATTAGGGGTTTCTAAATCTGCAATTGAATAGAATATTTACGTGCATGGCAGTGTTCACTAACTAGAGACTACACTATAAAGCATAGGGACTTGTAATTTGATTCGTTTGACAGACGGCCAAGCAATTTTTTTCTTTTTTAATTGACCGGAAAATTGAATTTTCCACTCAATTTTTTAAGCGGAAAATGCTATTTTACAGGACTAATTTACTTTCCGGTCCCTAGTTTACTTTCCGGTCTCTCATTTACTTTCCGGTCCCTGATATCAAAAATCCTGTTAGCCATGACAAAAATTGTCAGAGTTCAATTGTTACTATTTGACAGTTCAAGATATTGTAAAGTAAAGAAAGCATCATTTTGCCAAAATGGAGTCAGACATGGAAAATCCAGATGAAATAATTGAAGCAGCCTTGCCTTATTGTCGTTTAAATATAACACTAAAAATTTACACAGTTTTTTTTCCGGTCAATTAAAAAAATTATGTACGATACTCGACCGGAAATAATTTTTACGGGTCTCCTCAAAACTACAGGACTCGCCTACGGCTCGCCCTGTAAATGTTTTTCGTCGACCCGTAAAATACCATTTTCCGGTCTAGTAACTTAAATAGCTATTTTTCATTTTCTTTATTAAGAAATTAAAAAACAGATTTAACTAACTAGACCTAACCATGACCCCCAATGTGACAGTTTTCTGTGACCGTTCAAACCAATTAAATTACACGTCACTGTACTTTTTAGTGTAGTCTACTAACTAATATTGCGTAGGAAACTGACTAGAGTACTGCTTTTTTAAGAATAAAGTCCTAGCAGAATATTAGTAAAGATGACTTCTTTTAACAAATTAAGTTACAAAATATAATATGAAGATAGATTACACTATTTTCATATAAGCAAACAACACAGTATTTTTATATATAAATAAATTAAATACACTACCCAACATTTTAAATTAAATAATTCTTGAATAATAATAAACGATAAATACGAAAAACATGGCACAAATCGAACGTATCTCTTTACGATTTTTTTCCTCGAGTTGGGGAAGTGTTTGGGGACGAGTAGAAAACAATTTCTTACCCATTTTAAAATTGCATTTCTTGTTGGAACGTTAGCACGCACTGGCAAATTAAATTCACGTCGAAAGTTTCTTTGAATTGGCACAATGGACTGCGTCAGGATAAACGATTCTACAGCAAATATCCGTTGATTGTATGGCCAATTTGCCATTGTAACACAAAGTTTCCAACAGAAAACTTCAGTTTGACGTTTGTCAAATAAACGATATTTCCATGGCAATGTTTTCAAAACAGTTCAATCCTATTGCCGGACCTTGTAATAGTATTTTTCGTTTATTATCGTTTTAGAATTAAATATAAATATTTAAAAATAATTAAAAAGAATTAGTGTGTATTTAAAATTATATTTTATTTTATTTTATTTATTGGTACTCCTTACAAACACAAATAAATGTAATTGCATGTAAGGGACTACATACTTACAAACTAAATAACAAGTGCTAAATATCTAAAGAAAATAAATAATTTAAGTATAACAATAAACTGACTAGGGATTTAGTAATATCCTTATTTCTTTTAAACTAATGTTAAAGATATCACAGTTATTATTGGATAAAACACTGTTGCAAGTGTTTAACAAATTGTTTAAAGGGGAGGAACTAGTTATATCAGTCTTAAATGTGTCATATTTACCTAATCTTAAATTTATTTTAGGAATATGAAATTTAAAGTAATTAATTATTGCAAAATCCCTGTATTTTATGCTATTAACTATGTAATACACAAATATTAGTGACTGAGTCATTCGTCTAACACAGAGTGACTGTATGTTAAAGGTAGTCAGCATATCCTTGTAAGACACCAATAGTGGAAATGCTGGGTACACGTTATATTGTTTGTAATAAAGATATCTTAAAAAAAAATTGTAATCTTTCAATTAAATCTTTGTAGCATTCAGCAGTAGGTGACCAGATTACTGAAGCATATTATAGATGCTGATTTATTTTCTAGTGACAAACAAAAAATATAACTTATAAATACAGTATGTAGCAAATATCAAAATTTCTTAAATTTTTGTTATACAGTGACCGCCGTAAATGTTAAACCATATGGAAATCTTTTTTAACACTTATCAAAATTTAAATAAATCATAGCGTATACGAGGTAGTTGCAAATTATGACATAAAAGAAAACTACCTTTATTTTTGAAATTAGAGAAAAATGGTATTTAAAAACTTGTTTAAAATAAAAAATTTAAAAGCAGATTTCCTAATAAGAAAATTAAAAAAATTCCAACTTACCCCGTATAGAGATTTGATTGAACTATAATATTAATTGTCGGAAATTTTCTTTATTGCCCTTAAATTTCAAAAAAATATTAAAGCTTTGCTATTCTTAAAGCATTTAAGTATATTTAGATCGCTTTTAAAAACAAACCTTAATTTTTGCTTTTTTTTTTTGTTCACTAAGACTAAAACTTAAAGCCCCTTTAAATTACAGTACCACATCGTTTCTGCCTTATTAAAAACGTCTTCGGTCTTCCAAAAAATAAATTAATTTTTATGATTTTTATTATAATGTTCAAAATATTTTATTATTAATTTAAAACACGAAACGAAAATATGAAAATAAATTTAAAAAATTTAAGACGTTTACGCGCGAGTTTCAACAAAAACCCTAAAATTTAGTGACCAACCGTGTTTTTGCAGAAAACTATAGCCGTCATATGTTAAAAATATTTCTAGTTTATTGAATATTTACTTAAACGTCTTTTTTAGCCTCTTGCACTGGTGACATGGGGACATCGTTTAGAAATGTCAAAAGTGGCTGCCGACGTCGTTGTAACTTTTATCAAGAAGCACGCCCTAAAAGGTCCTGAAAAAACACACCGGAATGGTCAGTATGACTTAATGATTACAGAACATGCCCATGTGGTCACTGATATGGACGACCAAACGTTATGTCCCAAGATGCAAGGCACCGGAATCGAAATGAAGAAATAATTTTTTCCAAGTTTAATACGTTAATTTTTTTTGTTGTGCAACTGGTATATTTAAAAACAAGATAAATTTAAAAATATATTATTGATATTTACAATACATTATAGTAGTTGTAAACAACATTAGAGCCAGTTATAGTCCTTTGGACTTATTGATATTTACCTCTGCAGTCAAGTCTGTATCTACTTTATCGTTGATTCAAAAAAATACATTGGCTGAATATATTAAAAGACACACCTGCCTATTCAGTACAAACTATAAGAAAATAAATTGATTATATAAAAGTACATTCAAGAATTAGATACCCGTTGTAAGATGGCTTTGCAAATTCTAGAGGTATTTATTAGTTTTGATTTGAAATTTTTGACCAATATAAAAATATTACTAAACATATATGTGATATGTTTTATTTTTATTTAAAAATTTAAAATAAAGCAGACAAAGCTTTACTGTATTCTTTTTAAGCATTCCAAATAAAGAAACATTCGATTGGTTGAACTTTCGAGTAATTTTCTCATTCGATATTTTACAAAACCATTCCGATTTTTAAATTTTAATACTTAGAGCGGCTTTTACAATGTCGAGTCAATCCTTAAGTTAGAATACTCCTACCCTAGAAGCGAACAATATTTGGTAAATCTAGCATTAATTTTAGACGAATAACCAATTCTAATCCATTATTTACCCTGTTATGTTGACGTTTAAACAATATATTATACGTCAAAGTTGTCACCAGTTGTTACCGCGGGTATAATTGGTTAAAAGCCTAAAATTGATGTAGGTAACAATGCATTTGACAGCTTTTAAAATTTAGCTAGGACTTAAACCACATAATAATTTAACCCTGAGTTTGATAACACGACATTGTAAAAGTCGCTCGTTTAGTTATATTGTGTTTCTTAACAGGTAAGGCATAAAACTTACACCGGGTGTTATTTCTGAACAGTTCCAAGCTGGGTTACCTTTTTTATTTTAAAATAAGTTAATATTAGACAGAATAGATGAAATAATTTATTTTTTAAATTAAAATAGCGTCATTATTTTTGTACCTTCTCATAAAGACTGTACGCATTTAATTTCATTTAAAATATGTTTAGTTAGTACCTTTACAATTTTCTAAATTTGTATATGTTTACCATTGTGTTATAATTTAATTATACATATAAAGATATTGTAAAACCTTTACTTTACAATGTAAACATGTAAACTTAACTGCGATTTAAGGTTGGTCACTTAACCTTTCTAAATGGCACCTAACGCGAAACCTAAAATGCTAATAATAATATTTTGTCCTAAAATTTCTTTTATATTTAGCTATTATATTTATATATTTAGTAGGCTTTTTCTTAGTTTTGAGTAAGTTCACCAAAACATCCAGAATTTATTTGCTTCCGAGTATTATACAGGGTGTTTCCTAACTACGGTGCGAAATTTAAAGAAGTGATTTCTTATGTATTTTTATGGAAAAAAAAGTAATAAACATACATATATCCGAACTTGCTTCATTTCTGAGGTACAGGGCAAAGTTAAACAAAAGTCGGTATTGTTTAAATATCTTTAAAACCCTTTAGCCAATTTGGATGAAATTTTGTATCCTTATTTAATAAGTAATAAGGCGCTGTGCATTATTGCACATATATGAGAAAAGAACAATTTTGATAGTTTTTGGGTTTGTCTTTCAAACTTTTCAAAAGTTTCAGACAAGAAGAAATGGGGTAAGTAAAATGTGTGTGGGTGAGGACTTGTTTTTCTGCTCTTTAAAAAGTTTTTGACACATGGTACCAGGGACGTCCCGAGGGGTAAGCCGGTGGGGCGACCGCGGAAAAATAATAGTACAGGGGCAGCAAAATGACCCGCTGTGTTTAAATGTAATGTGGAAGAGACCTTCTTTTTGTTCTTTAAAAATTTTAAACCTTAAATTTCATTCTTGCAGGGGCGGCAAAATTGTTGCTGCCTCAGGCGGCACTTTTCCTCGAGCCGGCCCTGCATGGTACCCATATAAAATTTCAAAACTCCCCGCGTCTGTTTGTCTATGGGTACTTCTTAGAAGAAATTAGTGGCTTTGATTTTTTTCTCGAAACCGAAGCTGGATACGAAGAAAATTCAAGATACTAAAAAGTTGTATTTTTAAATGCTTAATTGGAAAACTATACAACTTTATAAAAGGCCAGTGCCGTACTTTTTTCGGAATAATATTGGCTGTGGTCTAGACTGCGACGCCACTTGACCCATTACATTTATTCTAGGTAGCGCTTACAAGCGCCTTATTCCATTAAATATATGTAATGGTTAAAGGTTTTTAAAATATTTAAAAAATTTAACTTATGTTTTTAAACTTTAAAGCCCTGTATTTCAAAAACGAAGCAAGTATTTTTTCATCAAAGAATATAATGAATCGCCCCTTAAGATTCGTATCTAGTTAGTAACTTAGTAATATATTATCCATATAATCTCTTAGTTAACTTTTTTTAAAACTATGGTCTTAGAGAAATATTAATTTAACGCTTACGTCCAGGATTTTTATACAATAAATTAAGGTTAATGTTACGATTTGATTACACAGTAAGAAATTTATTTACACGCTTAAGGAATACAGGTTTCTAAAAAGACCCAAAATCGATTTTAATACAATAACCAAATTTATTACCACGTTTTTTTGTCATTTATTACGAATCTGTATTTGTTTTTCTTTTTGTTGAAACACAGTTTTAGAAGTAGGTATACTTTACCCTTTATACAATTCATAAAACTGCACAACATTTCTTAAAATGTTTTCCTCTCTCTGGGTGAATTAGACCCAAATCGGATGATTTTATAGAAAAACACTACTTATTTTATTTGATGTTTGGAGTCTGGTAAAGATTTCTCTTTTTTTAAATGAAAATTCTGGATACATAAGACAGCTAATGTATGTTATGGTTAGATAAAACAGTTTAAAATAAAACAAATAATGAACCGCATTTCTAAATTCTTAAAAATGTGGATTTTGTATATTTTTGATGCTAAAACCACCGTACAAACTCCTCAGTATTCACCATAATTGAAAATGTATGTACAGTGTTGCCAAACTTAACTAGTTTATCATAAAATTTGTAAAAGGTAATTTTTGTCCCGTTTAAGAAAGTTTCTATAAGTCTGCGTTTTGATTAATACAATTAAAACAAACTAATTACTGACACTTACCTTTGGTAGACAATAGTGAACTTGAATCAAGTACAAAAGGAAATTAGTGAAGTCGACGAAACTTGGCAACACTGTGATAAAACAGCTTATGTCTTATTCTCATTCTTTCTAAAAGAATATGTGCCAATTTCTTTGTAACCTTGTTTAAAATTTTTGTCATTAAATAAAATAAATAAATTTGGTAAAAGTATATCACCTCTTCATAAGCCTATGATTACGTAAATAAAGATTTAGACAGAATAAGTTGATTACTTAATAATTTGGTAAAAGTAAGCTTTTATTTGATATACCTACCTAATTTGTTCTTGTTTTTAGTTTTAATGTTAAAAATATTTTTACCAATTTAGCAAAATTTCATTAAAAAAAAGTTAATTATCTAGAAAGTGGGAGCAACTTCGATTTTGACGAAATTTGGCATATAGAGGTTTTTGGGGCGCTGATCACGAATCTGAAAAAGTTTCTTTTCGGAAACGTTTCTGTTCCTAAGATATCCATCAACAAAGTGGAAAATCAAACTAATCTTATTTTTACTATATTTCCCCTTCTTTTTGCACACAATTCTTGATTTTAGGCTAAAATGGAACACAATATTTGATTTTTAAGTTTAAAAATCACATTTTCTATTTATTTTAACACTTTTTTTTTACTTAAATTGCATACTTCCATTTTTAATCGTCCAAAGTTATGGCGAATGCGCCAGGCAGTGTTATATGGCTTGCTGCGTTTTTTAAAGGGAATCCTCGCAATTTATTTGATATAAAAGGTGTAAAATACATAAAAACAGGGTTTTAAAAGGTAAAAATCAAACATTGTGGGCTACTTTGGCTTTAAATCAAGAATTTTGTGCAAAAGAAGGGGAAATATAGTAAAAATAAGATTAGTTTGATTTCTTACTTTGATGATAGATATCTCGGGAACAAAACGTTTTTGAAAAATTCTTTCAGATTCCTGATCAGCGCCTCAAAATCCCCCATATGCCAAATTTCGTCCAAATCAGAGTTGCCAAACATCGGGTAATAGGTAAAGACCTACAAAGTATTCTTTGGTTTTTTATTTTTTCTTGGTAATTGTCCAGAAAGTGGGGACTTTCTGGACAATTACCAGAAAAAAATAAAAAACCAAAGAATTCTGTAGATCTTTACCTATTACCCGATGTTTATCTTGTTACAAGAATATCAAATATAAATTTCCCAACCAAAATTCAACGCCCTAAGATAGGACATAAAATTAGGTTAAGAGTTTTACAAAAAGTTCCTATTTTAGGAAGTTTATACTAGGTATGTTTATTCCACCACTCGGTATAAATGTAACTTCAGAGCCAAGCCAATTAGGTACATAAACTTATTTCATAATATATAAAATTTATTCATAAACATAAGAAACCCCATTTACTTACCCTATAACATGTAATTTAAAATTTGGATTTCTTTAAACTTACACTTTTTGTTCGAGTTTTTTAACATTTATAAAAAAATAAAACAAAGAATATAAAACACTAAAATCACTTTCAAAAACGACTCTTGCTTGCTTGTTTATGGCTTTCATGCTAGTGAATCGCCAGCTCTCTCCCTTCCGATACATACGATATAAGCGATGTCGCTTATAAGTTTTCCAGGACTTTGTCGTTGGAACCTCTGGATAGTCGATCTTTGTAGCTCCCAGAAGTTCCTAGCACATCTCAATAACAAAGCTATGAAATGCATAAATTGCGGCCATCTTCCCAAGAGCTGCTACTGGTATCGCGAATAACCGGTTTCTTTCAGTGCTGACGTCACCCGCAGCGCCCGCCTCCATTCTCCGCCATTGAAGAATACCTCGTGCAGTACGCCAAAACGAAAAACATCAGGTTATAGGAATCTTCACTCACAGCGCCTAGCTCCAGAAAAAAGATGCCTTTTCAATTTAGCAGTGAGTTTCCTATCTTCCTCGGGGCACCAGAACGTTTTCTACATCGACGAAAAGTCTCAATTTAAAGGTTATGTTGTATTGTTTCTTCTTTATTTTGACGTAGTAGTATTTTTTTCTCATTTGCTTTCTTTGGTAAAAGAGGAATGAATAGATATTGTTAAAAAAAAAATGTCTAAAATTTTTCCAAAGACATAAGAGTGTTGGATAAAACTTTGTACATACATGTGTCCCAAGATAGGTGTTACAAGAGGACAAATCGACCAAACATTTTGAAATTTATAAACGTCCTTTTGGAAAAACTAGTCGCATGGTTCAAAACTAACAAAAATAACAGTTTTTAAAATACTTGGCTTAAGGCAGTGAATAAAAAAAAACATTTTAAATTATTAAATTTTGCGTAATGCGTAATATAAAAAATTGACAATTCCATTTTTTGACATAAAATTTAATTCTCTACGACATTTACTTATACAATTTTTTTCTTTTAAATAATAAAGAAGTTAGCTCCTAAGCGTTTTTTTACATTTTTAATTATAACTCGCTCTGTATAATACCAATTGGAGTTTCCCAAAATTTCTTTTTAAAATTAAAAAATGTTTGGTCCTAGCCTAGGGCGTCTCAAACAGAATAATACGGCCCTGACTAAATTATTCGGCACTCTTGTAACATCTATCCTGGGACAAAGTGTATATATTACGTATCACGTATTACTTAAAAAGATAATTCAAAGCCCATTGAAATGCACAAGAATAATCCCCATAAATACGAACGAATACTAACATACAGAAAAGTTGATGTGCATTTGTTCTGCCTAGATTTATGTGGACTAAATCTCATGTTACTTTATTATTAAGCGATATAAATACACTAGTAATATTATTTCTATACTGGGCCAAAAAAACAAATTTGTATTTTAAATATATTGAGAATATTGTTCAATGGGACAAAAATTAAATATGGTGAAGGTTTGAGCCCTTTATATTATTTTTAAGAGATCTATCATCGTAACTAACAGTTTTTCGTTTCATGATTCATTCATGATCTGAAAAATGTTACCAACAACACCACACACACTCAAAGAAAATTACATTCGCCTCAAAAAAGCTCTTTTTGTAAATTGTCGTCATATAAATTTAATGCGGTACAAGAAGGTTTCCTAATATTTGTCAATAAATTTAGTTCTCCAAAAAAGTTATTCAACGTTTAATTTATATCCAAAACTAATTTTAACGTCGACTTACTGAACATTACAAGTGTGGAAAATGACTAATTTCACACGAGTGGGAATATTGTAGCACGAGGCGTTAGCCGAGTGCGACAAACTCACGAGTGTAAGAAAGTCATTTTCACACGAGTACTGTACACTATTTTTCCTACGACCACAAATTATTCACCAAAATAAATAAATTAAAGTTTGTCTGTTCAGAAAAAATAAAAAACAATTGAGAACTTTGCAACACTAGGGTGATATTTACTTTGCAACACTAGTGTGATATATACTTTTCCTCACTGCTATATTATACTGTTTTGACAATATTTTTACATCGAAAATCACCTACCTAGAAGCATTATATAACTTTTATCATTTTGGAATTTAAAAAGGCCCTCACTTAATAAAATTGTATGGTTTTGTTAGGTAATAACGCTAATAGTTTAATACGGTTTTCTGCTATTATAAGGGTTTTTTAAAAATTATCGATTCTTACATATTTTAGACACTCTTCTAAATAAAACGTAAGTGGTGCATATCCAAAATATTCCGTTTTTTAAAAAATATCAGTAAATAAACTTACGGGATCGGGGAGTGAAAAGGGGTGCTGGGTGGGGTAAAATTGGTAAAACGAGTTAATGAAACTGAACATCACATGTAAAACTAAGTAAAATAACAGTTTTTCCTCATATTTTAAGAAAAATATGTATTATTGTTGTGCTAACAATAAAAGCCATTAATGCACTTTTAAGAACTATATTTCATAAAGTAAACTATTCAAAAATACACAAAAGTACAATTTAGCCATCTTAACAGGACTGTACCAGCACGGCTAATCACCGCGCCAATGAGTCAGAATGCCTGAGTCACTAGATTTATTAATTTATGACAATCATGCTTAGGCAACCAACTATACATTATAATACAAAATATAATAAAT
This sequence comes from Listronotus bonariensis, assembly GCA_014170235.1. Lineage (NCBI taxonomy): Eukaryota > Metazoa > Arthropoda > Insecta > Coleoptera > Curculionidae > Listronotus > Listronotus bonariensis. The sequence goes on from JACEGR010002389.1 coordinate 107,345, forward strand.
ATACAAAAATTGTAAATGCAACACTGTTGCCAGTCAGTGAAAGTTGTTTTTGTAGTTATGTCTATTTTTGTTTATGTTTTTATTTTTTTCGTAAATTTTAATAAATATAAAATAAGATGATTTTCCTTAATTTGGGTTCTACCGTTTAAGGTAAATAAAAGTTTTTTTACTGTCACTACAATAAATATGTCACTTGCAGAAACCAATAGCAGTTTTTAGAATGACATCATAATATGAGGAAAGAGTGATTTTATGTTAAAAATGTTAAAGAGACCCTTTTGCAGCTGAAACGCGCTAAAATTCAAGGCCGTATTACATCCGTTTCGGCTGACCCCAAGTACTGCAAGCCTAAGGCGGGCGCCATGCATAATGAGGCCCTGAGACAGGGGATTTTCAAAAAAAAGTTTGGTTGAGTGGGTGAAGTAAATTTCTGTCTGTGAATAAGGTGCTTTGAGAGAATGTGACAGGTAAACTAGGCTGCGAAGAGGAGGGAATGACCTTTTTTTTTTAAGTCATCAAATTTTATTTCCGGTGGTGATACGACGCTAGCACTCGGACGCCTGGCACTCAAAATAGGCGCTACGGAGAAAATGAAATTTTTTGGTGGAAAATAGGCGCTCCGGAAATTCTAGCCTAGGGCGTCTCAAACAGATAATACGGCCCTGACTAAATTCCCTTTAAGAATCTATGTTGTTCCTTTCTATATATTTATTTTTCGTTAGTAACAAAATTCCAAAATAAAAAGGTAAATTTCCAAAAAATATATCAATGTTTGTGCAGATAATTTATTTGTTTTTTTTTAAATCGAAATTTGAAATGATTTCTCTTAGTATTAATATTAAGGGCCCAAACCTCCACAATATTTTTTTTGTCATCTTGAAAAATATTTTCAATACATTTTCCAAAAAAAAAAATGACTATTTTTTTGCTCAGTCTAATTAATACTTTTCCAATTCCTAAAATAATATTATATTATGTACAAGGAGCGATTTAACGTAAATTAAAAATGTTTACCATCCATATTTTCAAATATTTATAATTTAAGAAATTCTACAGAAATGATGAATAGAATTTGGTATATACAGTAAAAATCACGTAGAATCGCTCCGTTAAGGTACGCGTCTACTAGAGGCGGCGCGGCGCTGGCGTGTTGTCTGCCTTGTAAATGAATAAATTAACCAGAGTCAGAGTGCGCCAGTGCGCCCATTACTGGCGCGTCGCATTGGAGCAACCGGCAGTGGATTTAAGTGTTGAAAAAAGTTTCGTCCGCCCGCCCGTCGCTAGTGGACGCGTACCTTTATGCTGCTCCTATCTATGTATAGTTATATTTTATAATAGTTACATGTGTGCCAATTTTATACAATCATTTTGGATGCATTTTTAATAATAGGTGGGTTGCGTGTGCTAAATAAAAGGGATTTTGGGTTAATTTCTACCTTCCTAATTAAATGTCAGATATTAGTAGAAGTAATTGGAAGCTTAGAATCGGAATTGAAGTCAAGGAAGTTAGAATTCGTGTGGTTTAACAGAATGGTCAACTTTCAGATTCCTTAAAACAGTAACAAACTTTATTTTTTGCGAAATTTAAACTATTCGCGATTCAGAATAAAAATGACAATAACAGGGCATTACATTTTAGAAAAAAAATTAGGCATAATGTAACAATCAAAATAAAACAAAGAATGGTTAACAGTCAGCGTGCCGAATAATTTAATATAAAGCCCCAAAACGGGTAATTAAGACTTGAACTGCGAATACAACAAAACGGAACTTGTAAATTTTTCTCATTCCACATTTTTAAACGAAATCTATAATTACAACCACTAAAACTCTTAACACAAGTTGTAGACTGAGTTTTTTCCATTAATTATTGCATTTATTCAATAAATATTAAAACAAAAAATCTATAATATTAACTGCAACGCCGCAAGCAAAATATGACCCTAAAAGGTTCAAAAAGTTTCCGATGAGAGCGCTACATTGCAATTGCAACGATGTCAAGTTGCTTAATTTTTATTGGTAATATTCCCTGGGCCAGTAATGAAATGGACTTATGATAAGAACACTTTTAAAACCTTTTTAGAAGGGTTGGTTTGTCGGACCAGTTTACCACAATGTTTTACATGCAATTTTTAAACATTGTGCCGGGGTATACACGGTCATGCAAATCTGTCACATTTGTCAAAAAAGCCAAACCTCGCGCGCAAATTTCACCGTGTGTATTAAAAAACTGCCACATCTGGCTTGGCATGCGACTCGATGTCCGAGTTAGATTTTTCGTGGCGCTCGTCGTGGAAACTTGTGCATGTGTAGGACACGTCAGTTAACGTTTCAGTTTAGGGACGTCGTTTACGGTGTTAAATTGTTGGTTTTGAGTTAACAAAACGGCTCTTTAGCGCCAGGAAATGTATTGCGTGATTTTATAGATATGTACCAAGGTTATCCATGCTTTTGGAAAGTTAAAAGTAATTAATACATTGACAAAAATAAAAAAACTATTCGCTGAATCACGCCTATGTTTAAGTTGATCACGCCACCAGCTGCTAAAACTGACGCAGAACTGATAGGTTCATCTGAATCGTATGTATCAAAGGCTTCAATTGACATTTGCATTCATGCAAGTGCGTTTCAGGTTTGCATGACCGTGTATACCCCGGTTAAGGGTTACAGTTACCAAACCCGCCTAGTCCGATACCCGAAATATGTGTTTGAGCCTTACGTACGTACTGTAACACAGCCCCACAAAAATAAAAAGTTGGTGGTCCGAAAGACTAGACCATATATAGTATCTTTATGTTTTTAAGGTCGCTGAATCCGAATCTGGGGTCGGTTTGGCCCTATCAGGTCAGGGTCAAGGTCATTTTAGGGTCAATAACAGCCCAACAAGTAAAAAATATTGATGGTCCGAAAGACCAGATCATGCTATCTTTTGTTTTTGGGGTCGCTGAATCCGAATCTTGGGCCGGCTTGACTCCATTAGGTCAGGGTCAAGATCAGATCATTAAAATTCATCGAAAAAGGACCACAAACCTGGTATTCTTATGTTTTTGGAATCGCTGAACCCGAATTCGGGGTCAGTTTAATCCCATTATATCACGGTTAGGGTCATTTCAAGGTCAAATCATTAAATTTTATGGAAAATAGACCACAATCATTGTATATTTATATTTTTGGGGTCGCTAAATCCGAATCCGTGGTCAGATTGACCATATGATGTTAAAATCAAGGTCAAATCATCAGAAATTATCGTAAATGAACCAAAATCAAAATATTTTGGGGTTTTTGAGTCGCCAAATTCAAAACCGTGGTCAAATTGACCCTCCCAGATTTGGATTAAGCGACCCCAAAAACATAAAGGTACCACGTTGTGGTTTGTGATTTATTTTCAATAAATTTTCATGATTTGACCTTAAAATGACCTTTACCATGACCTGATGGGGTCAAACAGACACCAGATTTGGATTAAGCGACCCCAAAAATATAAAGATACCATGGACTAGTCCTTCGAACCACCAACTTTTTATTTTTCTGGGGCTATGTAATCCTTACCATTTTTTGAAAAATGTTTTAAAATTGCATGTCAGACATTGTGGTAAACTTGTCCGACAACAAAGTGACGCGTTTGCCCAGTCCGACAAACAAAACATTTGACATTGACAGGCTGGGTTAAAGCACCGCTTCCACATATGGCGGTATGAATATTCGTGGTAGACTCGTTAAAATGAAACCCCTAAAAAGGTTTTAAAAGTGTTCTTATCATGAAGTTCATTTCATGACTGGTCCAGGGACTATATGGACTAGGTGCTTTTAAATAAAAATTAGTTTTTTGGATCATCATGTTTTTTTATCTTTGGACAAATCACGAAGGCTTAAAGCCTAAATACTAACGTACCGTGGGTGTCTTGATGTTCCAAATCATTCAAATTACTGATTTTTGTTATTAAAACATGTTCCTTTTTATGAATGCTAAGGGAAGGGCGAGATTTACATAACGATATGCAATAAAAACACAACAAAATTAAACTTTTTAACACGAATAAACATTCTCACTCATGCTAAGAGAGGTTCTGAATATTGAATTCATTATAGACGTTTACCAATGCGTCCGAAAATATCAAATTTTAATCAAATCAGTCAATCAGTAAAAATTTTATCATGTAATATTCTGAATAATATTTAATTTTGCGTAGTAACAGTAGCAGAGTTGGCTAGTCTTCGAATACTCGGTATTCTGTATATATAAATACTGAATCCTGGTTCGTATACTTTTTTCTTTGTATTTAAATCCTGAGCATTTGAATACTATTTAGAGAACGTTATTCAAAATTTGTATTCGAATACAGGACTTCAGTATTCGACTCAACTCTGAGTAGTAGTTGATTTATTATTTCATTCTAACTTTCTTGATTAGTGTATTTAATATACTCGTATACTAACACGTTATGCGTTTATAGAAAAAATCAAAGTCTGAATACTGTGATACATTGTAGAAATGGCAATGGTTTTATGCTTAGTATGTGTGTGTATTTTCTCAAGGGGTTTACAGGATTCCTAGAGGTATTAAATCTATGGTGGGTGGGCAAACAAGTATAAGTCAACAAAAGAGTATAATGTAAGGTAATTTTGTCCACATTTTAGGTTCCTGCATCCATTGGTCCAAACAGGATATGTCATAAAACCGTTTTGAACACGCTAAACCTGCATTTCTACTAAATAGTACAAACTTTTATTATAAAGTTATCAGCATTAAAAGTGTTTAAACGCAGTGTTTCTCGATTTTTCAATTTTTGACTTATACTCGTTTGCCCACACACCATAGAAATATACCTTGGTTTAAATGTATGTCAATTTGTTACTATTTTTAAATATTCTTTTACTAAATTAAAAGTAATTAAAAACTGCTAATTTATTTTCTGTCTTTATATGATAAAATATTGATGGATGTACATTATTTTATCCCAAGCATTGGCGCATTTGCCTATTTAATAAATTAAAAAAAAGATTATTAAGCATACGTAGCTCCATCTGTTGGCCTATTGTCATCGAATGTATTACCTTTAAGTAAGTCCTTAACTTTACCTAAATAAATGAAACATGTTTTTAGATGTAAAGTCAGATTATATGTAGGTTACCCTTTTACGATAGCTATACAGTTTTAAAGTCCTAAAATTATATATAATTGGTGTTAAAAATAAATCTTGAAAATTAAATTTTAGTTGTCATTAACCCTTCCTTAATTTTAAAATATATTTTGTAGTAAGTAATTTACAAAAATGTCTTTGTTTCATTTAGATGGTGTTCGTCTTTGTTTATGTGGTTCCAGCTTCCAACTCATTCCAGACAGACTGTAACAAATCATAATCAGAAAACATATACAGGGTGTTCCAGAAATTCATGCATCAAATTTTAAGGAAAAATTTCTACGTCGAAAATAAGTTCTATCTTCCTATATAAGCATATGCCCGAAACGCTTCCTTTTAGAGATCCACGGTGTTGACATTCTAAAGCCGCGTCCGGACCTGCAACAATTCGCCAAACATCCGTTCCAACAAATCAACCTATTTACTAACGTCTAGCGCCTACCGTGGCATTGATCCCGAATCGCAGCAGGACTGTTGTAAAAAGATTCGTAATCAAAGCCCCAAAAACCTCCGAATTCCAAAAATCATCAATTTGACAACGCTTGGGATCAATGCTCAGGTAGGCGGTAGACGTAAATAACCTATTTGCGTGCTCCTCTAATGCAAAAAACAACAAGCTCTAAATCACCGCGGAATCATATGCCAAACCCTTTAAACGACGTGAATTCCGTCAGAGTACCGAAAATCGGTAATCGAATACGAATACCGAAAAAGAAAGTATTCGAATACCGAATATTTAAATACTTGGAAGAAAAAAGTATTCGAATACTTGGTATTCACGAACACCCGGAATCGGTATTCGAATACTGAAAAAAAATCGAATACAAGAATACTAGAAAGAAGAACAAACAACCAATGATTAAAAATTTTAAAAAAAAGGTCCTCTTCTCTTGGTGTTTTGGTGTTTGAATACTGCTTACACATCGAATTGAATACGACTCAACTCTGAATTCCGTCCAAGTCCACGTTCGCGCTATGTAGGGCTAAGTGGCGCGCTATTCGGCGCTGCGAATTGTTGCAAGTCTTGACGCAGCATAAGAAAAAAGGAAACATTTTTTATTACAATTTTTTAACAACTCCAAATATTTAGAAAGAGACTTTTTAATTAAAATATTTTTAAAAAATATCAGTGGCGTCAGTACCATATTTGAATAGACTATTTTTAAAGGAAAAAATTGTGCACCCAATGGCGTAGCTAGGGTCAGAAGGGGCCCTGGAGCAAAAAACTAAAGTAGGGTCCTAATCATAGGAGCCGGTCCGGCACGATGACATCCAGGGGGTGCAGAAATGTCAAAATGTCAAGGAGCAAAAAAGAAAATTCACTAAAAACAACTTCCTTTAATCATTTTTCCATACTCATCTAACAAAATTTTAAACAAAAAGAAAAAAGGCCCTCATTAAATATAATAACCGCCCGGAGGCCCTTCTCAACTCCAAGGGCCCCTCTGAGCTTGGAGGCCCCGAGACACTGCCCTGCCTAGCCCCATAGTAGCTATGCCACTGGGTGCGCCAGAGCTTTTCCTAAAATAAAAATTGGTTTTAAAATACCCATTCCATTTGAAACAATTTTGATCTCTTGACTTTTTCCCGAACGATACACCATTTGCGAAGAAAAATAAAAACCACTTTGATGCATGATGAATTTGCCAAAATAATGACAAAAATGTTTAAAAATTTTATTAACACAAGTTTTTATTAATAAATTCGTCTAGCATAAATGAAGTGGCTTTTATTTTCTTGTTTAAAAACCATGCATTGTTCGGGGAAAAGTCAAGAGATCAAATTTGTCTCTTATTCAATGGGGATTATAAAAATATTTTTATTTTAGAAAAAGCAGTGGCGCACCATTTTTTCTTAAAAATAGTGTAAACAAATTTGATACGGACGCCAGTGGTATTTTTTAAAAATTATTTTATAATAAAAAATGTCTTTTGCTCCTGTATAATAATATAAATACTAAACACCAACTAAATATCTAGAGTGGTTTAAAAATTTTAATAAGAAAATGTTTTTTTTAAATACCTTGTATTTTTAAAAAAAGCGTTGTTGGATGTTTGTTTATACATATAGAAAACTAAGGCATATTTTCGACGTAGAATATGACACTGAAATTTGATGCATGAATTTTGTAACAACCTGCATGTATAAGTGGTTACATCCTAAAAACTAAATGACTACATACCAAAAGTTGGTTTTTGTTCTACGTTGGTTCGTTCGTTTTACACAAAAAGTGTAAATATTCGTTTTACCTACGCCAAAAGTGTTTCTTTTTATTACAGCCTTTTGTTTGTTTTTTTACATTTTTGACACTATTGACAGTTCAAGAATGGTTTCCGGCACTTCTGAAGCAGAAATGGAATATAGGGAATCATTTAGAGATGTACAAAAATTATAGTTAGAGAATTTTTTTAAAGGTACCTAATTTTTTTGCTCAAAAGGGTATTAATATTTATTGGATTTTTTATTGAAGCACAAATCTAGTGATACTTGTTATATTTTCCGCTATTTAGTACAAATTTAGCTACATAAAAACTCTAAATACCATCTAAATGTTTTTTTCTATCTACAATAAAAACAAAAAGGTAATTAAATCTCGTCACTTGTCAGTTTGTTGAAAAGTGATTTAAAAACCAATATATTTCGGCGGGAAACAAAGCGACCGTCGGGTCGTAATAATCACAGCGAGCATGGGCCGGCGCCCCCGCGGCTTAACTAGCCCGACAAAAGCAAAGTGTCAGAGCGGCCTGTAAACAGCCCCGACCCCGATCCCATCGATTTTCCTGACCGCTTTTTTCTAACGCCGCTTCTGGCAGTTTAAAATGTTTTACTGATTTACCTATATAACCACGAGTTTTGATTATATAAGTTTTATCTTGGAAGATATAACTATAATGTGGTGTTTAAAAATCTCATTTATTTCATAAAATCTTAACGCTATCTGTAAGAACTCTACAAAATAGAAGTTAAAATATTTCTTAAAAATAATAATTTAGGTAAATTGTTTTAAAAGTATCTAACAAAGATCAAATGCTGCAACGCTGCGAATTTCATTTTTGATCCTCATCCTGATTATTTTGCACTTCTAACATCAATAGTGGCTTCTGTTCTGTGTTTAAGTAGCCTACAAATAACACACCTATTTAAAAGCTTCTTTTTTCTTTAATAGCAAACAAGTTAAAGAAAGTCTCGTCAATTTTAATGCATCCAAAACACAATCATGTTTCTTGTCGCGAAAAAGTCATCAAACACTATAATCTTTTACTTATTGGCGGCCAAGCTTTGCAGAGCAAATACACCTTTAATCTTGTGAGCGTCACTTTTGACAATAATCTTAATCGGCATAAACACATTGTATCTATAACGACCCATAGCAGCTTTTTTCTGTGGCTATTATGCTTAAAACTGATCTTACACATAAAAGTTTGGTCATCAACAGGCTTTACCCCCATCAATACCCCCTATGATGGAAAAATCTTTAATAAATCAATGAGTTTTACCTTCTTTAAGACATACAAAAATATAACTTTTTAACTGATAAGGATGTGCGTGAGATTTGATGCGAAAATGTTGCCATGGTTTTTTTACCCAATTTGCGATGATTGCAGGTTGGAGGGGGTTTTTGTTTTTAGTTTATGGGATCTTAAAAATGAGCTTCTAAAATATTTGTACTGAATTTCAAAACGCTCTGTATTCATATAATAACAATATTGCACTGCCCACCCTCTAAATTTTTCATCCGGATATCGCCCAACTTAAAAAAAAAACTAGCGCCGCCACTGTACTCAATATTTGATTTCCACTTCTTAAAACCCCATTTTTCTATTTATTTTACCCGTTTATTCCATAAAATTGCAAAGCTTCACTTTCGCTTTGGCGCCCCCAAGGCTACTGCAATTGAAAGTAAGGCTTAATAATTTTATGGGAAAATAGGAAAATAAACCATGAAAATGGGGATTTAAGAGGTGGAAATTAAATATTAAATACCAATTTAGCTTTAAATCAAGAATTTTTTGCAAAAGAAGGGGAAAAATAGTGAATTTAGGTTAGTTCTGGTTATCAAGTCTGATGATGAATATCTCGAGAACGAAACGTGTCCGAAAAAAATGCTTTTAGATTAGTTATCAGAGCCCCAAAAACCTTCGTATACCAAATATCATAAAAATCGGCGATGCGTCCGGTTTGTAAACAATTACTTATGTTTTAAGGCAGTGTTTTAGAAATGTAAATACCAAACTACTTTTATTTCAGATTAAGCAGAAATAGCCTTATTTATTAAATTATAATAAAAACACACACATTTAATTTATATAATGTATATTATACAGTGATGGTTAAAAAAATTAGAGTATATTTCCACTTAAGAGTACAGAAATAACAAGCTCTCCACCAGCATTAGCACAATAATTATCAGTTAGTAGGGTTTGATAATATTACTGAAACAAGAGGAAAAAACAGCATTTTCATTTCATTTCATTATTAATTAGCTTCAGAATACGGTCAATATAAACGTTTCATGTAGGTTTCAAAGAAACGTTTTTAATACGTTAATATAAAACGCTTTTCTTTTTAGTCTTGAAAGTTCGGACCTAAAGTGTACCTAAAACGTACCTTTTCTAAACATTGTGTGTTAAAGGGTTTGTGTTTCCAGTATTCAATTAGTTTTGCGGAGGCTATCTGTAATGTAAAAACAAATGTAAAAAAATATTTTTATACGACTGCTTTAGAAAATGGGGTTTTGCACACGCTAAACAAGCTTTGAAAATTGTATTTTGCGCACAATGTGTGCAAGGAAAATATGTTTTTTTGCACACGGTTCTGTCTTTCAATATGATTTATTATGGTTTTTATTGTTATGTCAAAAATATAGAAAACTCAAAGTAAGCTTTATTCCATAGCAACCGTCATAGTTTTCTTGTTTTGTTGATTAGATACCAATTTAGATACAAAAAATTTTGATTTCGCGAAAAAATGTCCGATTCTGAAGAAATTCTAAAAAAGCGAGTTTAATCTCGTCAAACCTACTTCCAACAAAGTCAAGAGATCGATATGAAGCCGAGTTACATCGATTTATGAAGTGGAGACAAGCAAACAACGTACAAACGTTTTCCGAAAATGTTATGTTGGTGTACTTTGAAGAGCTGTCGAACAAATACAAGTCTTCAACATTATGGAGCACCTTTTCCATGCTAAAATCAACCCTGAGGGCAAACCAAAATACGGATATTGGGAAATACCAGAAGTTGCAGGCCCTAATAAAAAGAAAATCAGAAAACTATGTGCCAAAGAAGTCCAAAATTCTTAGCGAGAATGATTTTTGCCGCTTCCTAAAGAACGCTTCAGACGAGAAATATTTGCTAATCAAGGTAGGCATCACAGTTATTTTATTTATTTTATGGTGTCATTTTTTATAGTGAGAAGGTTTAGTAGGCAGGGGTTACCCAATTCTGTTTTTAAATAGTGCTAGTTTCATAAAGTACTTACTTAAAATGAATAAAACTAAAGACTTATCGGTATTTTTTCTTGTTTCAGGCAGTGGCGGCAGTCGGACTTTCTGGGGCATGCCGAAGAGAAGAATTGTGCTTCCTTAAAAAGAAAATATGACGGATTTTGGCAGCGCAATGTTAATTAAACTAGAGAATACCAAAACGAAGATGCCGAGATCATTTACAGTGTCAGGAAGTCTCTACACCATCTTAAAAAAGTATTCTGCCCTTCGACCTCCACTCCTGCAAACAGATCGTTTTTTTCTTAATTATCAAAATGGAAAATGCACTCGCCAAAACATTGGAATTAACAAAATTGGCGGTATGGCAAAAGACATCGCCAAATTTTTGATGTTGGAAACTCCAGAAGCCTATACCGGGCATTGCTTTAGGCGGTCGTCAGCCACAATATTGGTGAATTCTGGATCAGATTTGCTGGCTCTGAAGCGCCATGGTGGATGGAAATCCAGCTCAGTCGCCGAAAGTTATATAGATGACTCGCTTAGTAATAAAATGGATGTTTCAGAGAGGATCTCTTCCTCTATGTCGTCTGTTGCGGCACAGCCACAACAGCAATTGAGTAATGAAGTGCCGCAAGAAAACTGCAATATGCCGACGACAGAGAACTGTATAAGCAAGGTGCCAGAAAATGTTGTCTCCATCGTTAAAAAGTCGATCAACAATGCGACGATTCCTGCAGAAGTAAACATTACAATTAATATTTTAAAATAGTTATGAAGTTTCCTGTTTGCTAAATTATAGTCTGTAGTTTCTTGTTTTCATTACTTTTGTTTTGCGTTTGTTTTTAAAATAAAAATTTACACAAAAATGTTTTTTTTATTTGCAGTCGTATAAAAAGTATCGTAAAAACTCGTTAGAAAACCTCTTTGCACACTCGCGAGACTTGTGGACCTCGACTTCGTCTCGGTCCATCAATTTGTCTCTGCCCGTGTGCAAAGAGTCGTTTTCAAACCTTGTTGTTTAATATACTATTTTTTACTTAACACTGATCAATAAAGCTAATTAGAACAACCAGAAACAGTCTAACAAGTGTATGGTGGAACTACCTAGGAACCCTCAACGACAAAAGACCGAGACAAATCAGAGTCCTCGGCAGGGGACACTTTACGAGCATTCCTCATTGTTACGAAGCGTCAATCCGACATATCCGAATTGTGTTATGAGTATGAGAAAGGACCAGTGGCTTCCAAACGGTAAGTTCTATATTGGTATACAAATCATGCGAGTGTAAAATACAAATGAAATACAAACAAATTTGTCCAAGTCAAAGAATAATTGAAATTTACGGAAAAATATGACTTACAGAAATGATGCATTCAATTTGGAGAGCTTTAAAAAATACCACATTAAATATAGGTATCTAACTATATTAGTTTTGGAAATATGTCCATCCAGATTAGGTATACAGGTAATATTTAAAGTACTGCCATTTTATAGTAGATGAAGGTATTTGACTTTATATTCTAGGATTATTAGTCCTCATCAGGAGCTTTAAAATTATCACTTGAACCCTCTTCTTATTTAAGAATTTTGGGGTCCTACTGGTTAAGGGGTTGAAGGGGCGCTGTCCATTCTTTTGTAGAAAATGTCTTCTCTCACAGAAAACTTTAGTGGTAAGTTTTTAAATATTTCGTTCTTAAGATACAGGGTGTTAAACTTTAAAAAAATTAAAAAAATATTTACGTTACTGTTGGACTAGATATAAACGTTAAATAATTAAGTATTTCTGCTGTTGTAGCATAATTATTGCTAATAAGAAATAATAAAAGCCAATTTTTAAAAGAAAACATTCCTTTAATTTTTTTTTGTTTAGTTAATTTTACAAAAATCACTTTTTCCCAGTCAGTGAAGTGTCTACTTTTTGATAGAAATATTTGTTCAGCTCAATCGACGCCACAGGACTTATTAAATTTAATTAAGTTAAAGCTAGCTTTATTTTTATATATAAAATTGCCAAATTACAATAAAATTATGTAAAGGATATTTAGGATATACAAATATACAAAATCAATTTTCACAACCTTACTGTATCTTGAAGAACGGGTAATTTGCGGACCCAGTATACAGGTGTATCCTAACTATGATACGAAATTACAAGGGTGATTTCTTATGCTTTTTTATGAAAAAAGTCCATATAAACATATGTCTAAACTTGCTTTTCTTTGAGATACAGAGCGTTAATGTTTTTAAAAGAGGTCGGTATTTTTTAATATCATAAAAACGCTTTTACCGATTTGGTTGAAATTTGGTATGTACATGTATTTAATAAAATAAGGCGCTTATAAAGCTCTATACCTAGATTAAGATTATTGGGCCCAGTAGCGTCTCAGTGGGCACCACAGCCAATATTATTGAGGAAAGAATTGAAACTGACTTTTTATAAAGTTTTTATTTTTTTTCCGATTAAGCGATTAAAAATGCAACCTTTTATTTTCTTAAATTTTTTTCGTATCTTGCTTTATTTTTGGGAAAAAATTGAAGCCACTTTAAGTGATACTAAACAATATCCATAAAAACAGCATAAAATAAAATCCAAAAAAACAAAAAACTATATAACAATTTTGGCCTTAGTAAATAAGGAAAATGGGGATTTTTAATAAAACACCCAAGGGTTAATTTATTTTAAGACAACTAATTGTTTATTTTTATTTTTTTACCATGGGTACTTTTAGTAGAAATTAAAGTGGCTTTATTTTGTTTCCTTGTAAACGAAGCTAGATACGAATAAAATACAAGAGACAAAAAGTTGCATTTTTAATCGATTAATCGAAAAAAGATAAACTTCGTAGTTGTGCTCACTGAGACGCTACAGAATCCAATAATCTTAATCTAGGTAAAACTTTACAAGCGCCTTATTACATAAAATAAGTATGCCAAATTTCATTTAAATCGATTAAAAGGTTCTTAAGATTTTTTAAAAATATCGACTGTTTTTAAAAGCTTTATTGCCCTGTATCTTAGAAATGAAGCAAGTCCGGACATATGTTTATAGGAACTTTTTTATAAAAAGACAAGAAATCACTCCCTTAAGTTTCGTACCCTAGTTAGGAAACACCCTGTATTTTCCCACTGCAAAGTTATTTAAAGTAAAATACTTAATACTTTTAGTATTCTGATTCTTTTTACAGTAAAAAGTTTTTAAAAATTAAATTACTTTTATTTCTAGTACACTCTGTATTCTGTATTGCGTCTGATTTTTCTTTCTCCAACCATTAAAAATAAGAACATTTTTTAAAAGTTTTGAAAACCACTGGCCATAACCTGCTAAATCAGGTGCATTTGAAGCTCTAAAAGAGCATCACAAAAACTGTTAAGACCTATTCTTCTGTTGAAATTTGTAACTCTTATACCTAGTTTCGCAAAAAACCTTTTACTACCATGGGAACGCACTTGACACTCGATATCTCTAACAAAAGTTTCTTTTATGCGTGGGACGGACCCATTATTGAAATAAACCGATTAAGGGCATAGTGAGCAACCCCGTTTATGACCGATAATTCTATTCATTAAAAGTTATTCAATATAACAGATTTTTCCTGTTTAATGACCGAATTTTATCTGTAGTAAATTTGTCGTACGATTTTTTTATGTTCTGTTATTCCGAAATAAAGTGTAGTGTTACATTTTGGGAATGTTTGATGGGGTAGTAAAGGTTAACAGGTGTTTTTTATAGAGCTTGAGCGCTTTTTTTAAAGAGATTAGATACATTAGATACTAACCAGAAGTAGAATGTTGTTTATAACTAAAAGGAATATCCGAAAAAAAAACGTTAACAAAATGTGCACGGAATCAGGCGGGGCACGCCCATAAGGTAATTTAGTCAAAAATTTACCTAGATAATTTATTTTTAAAATCAAAACATAACCGAAATCAATACCAAAAAACATCAATGCCGGATCAAGGTCTATTTTCTACTAAAGCAAAAAGTATAAGTGGCGCCTTTTTGTAATAAAAAGAAAAATAAAGAAAAATCGGTTGTCTGCAAAGTCGGTTTACTGACGACAGTTGAACGTGACAACGTCGAAAGAGTTATTACTTTTATCGCCGCAATTATCGTTCCTATAAACAATTGACACCACATTCACTTTTCACTGCACGCTCACTCAAGTAGGGGAGAAACAGATGTCGAACGACGCGGAGATTGTGCCTTTTTGTCGCTTGTTCCGCGCTCTCGCTTGTACTTCAAGCCTTAAATGGAACGCGCGAGGTAACGCCACATAAGTCATGTTTTTTGGTTCGTGCAGCCGGGTTCATCAAATTATAAGACGTTGTCAAGTCAAAAAAACATTGATCGTAATAAAACATTGATGAGCAAAAAAGTCATCAGGTACAAAATTGCGCCCTTTTTTTCACTTTGCGCCCCTTTCCTTGTATAATTTGGTTTAAACCATTGCTCAACAATTGAAGAACACCTAACTTTTATTTTCTTTTACTTCAATTTGTGCCCCCCTCCCCCGTTCTGGCGCTAAAGCTGTCGCTTCATGGCTTCTTGCTTGATCCGGCACTGACATCTATTGCTATACAAAACCTCTCTTAATACTGAATCGAGCTAATCTACTCGGACGCATTAAATTTATTTTATGGGTTTATATGGCAATGCAAGATGCATTAAATCCAAAGAATATGCTTGTATCAAAAAGTTAAAAGTAATATTGTATTGTTTCTTCGTTGCGTCCAAGGGCGCAATAGAGGGACCCAGGGGTCTTAGCCCCCTTTCCCCCAGACGGTAGTTAGCCTCACCAAAATCAAAGAGCATGAAAGACGTATAAAGGGTGTCACAACTCCATTTATACACGAAATAACTACGCCCCTGTACAGGATACAAAAATAAACTTAAAACAACAAATGTTTATTTAAATACACATTTTTTATTGACAGTACCAGTTAATATACAGGATGTCTCAAAAACAGATTTTTCATAGTCAAGTAGGTTTTTTAAATGGAACACCCTATATACCCGTATATTTTAACAAATTTTGGCTATGTATTAAATTCTACATCAAAAATGTTTCAACGGTATGCTGATATACTTATTTACAAATAAAAGTAAAGACAGAAAATAATATATAAGTTTTAATTTTTCTAAATAATTTATACTGCCAGAGTAACACATATTATAATAACATGTAATTAATTATCTTCCACTGTAAAATCGACTAATAGGTATATGAGCTATTTAGTTTATTTTAGATAAAAATTTACTTACTTAACCTAATAACCAGCCATAATTAACGTATTGCTGTTTTTAAGTGCAAGTAAGTCAATATTGGTAATAATTTTAGACGCCACCTCTTAACCCTGCGTTGGTAAGGTGGGATATGTCATATCCCAGTCCAATTTAAAATCGTGAAATTTTAAAAAGACAAAATTAATGTTGCCATCTTTTAAGTACCTACTAAACGTATAATTTCTCTGTTGTATATAAAAGCATAAAGTAACATACCTACGGATAAGAGAAACCATGGCATGCTAAAATTTTCGTGCCGCTTTTGCGGCAGGCTTGTCATTTTTCCAGTTTACACTTTAAATGCGTCGGTCGAAGCCTCGCCTCGTGTAACATCAGCGGTGGGGAGACACGTAAGCTTACTGAAATGACTAACTGGCGGTATTTCAAAGAGAAACGAATAAAATTATATTGGGAGTTTTCGCATGACCTGTCCTTAAATCGACTATTCCATGATAACTTTTATAATTTCCTTACTCTATGATAAAAGGGAAAAATTTTACCGGTAGCGTAAAAACTGTCAAAAACGCCTTTAAAGTGCGTTGGTGTATATCATACCCCACCTTACCAAGTTTGTGACTCGTTTTGGCAATATTGCAAAAGTAAGTATAGTTTTTTTTGTATTTTTTTGTTGTATTTGCATAAATTTTATGAATAACTTACTTCACTGCTCATATAAGAAAGCAGCAGAACTTTTAAAGTTGTGGAATATTCCGAAAGCGTATCTTGCAATGTAGAGCCACCCGATGAACAACCACCGAATTATGACTAAGGGTCGTCGTAAAAATCGAGTCCGATTGGACAGATCGCATTGAACCCAATACTGTGCCCTTCGCCCTAGAATTTATCGGATGCAGATAATCCGGTTCTATTTTTTTTAATTTGACAAAGAAAAGTATATAACATGAGAAAGAAAGCAAACAAATAAACATAAACTACTAACGTTACTTTTGTGGAATTTTTTATATTAATTTCATTTAATTTTAGAAAATAAGACAAAATATTAACTCAAACCACAAAAGAAACACTACAGCAATAGTTTAGCAAATATTTAAGCTAATTTTATTTTCCACTATTTTGTTTTTACACTAATCAGCTGTATTACTTAACTGTCATTTTTCAAACAGTTTTCAAAACCGTGAATATCGTATAAATTTAACTTCCGATCGGACTGAACTCAATTTAAATCACTTGAAAAACAGGACTGCCTTATGGCGTTCAATCTAATCCCTTACTCAATCTAAAACGTGTATATCGCAATTTTTTGTTCGATTAAGTTTTATCCGATCGGTTCAATCGGATTCAGTATAGCGATGTACTCTTAGTCAGTGAATCTGATCGCAAAGTGGATCACAATAGTCAACATTCATAAAATTCACTTACAGAACAAGAAATACTTGATGATAAAGTCGTCGCAGAGTCCGAACCAGAAATTATTTTAAAAAGGAATACCATTACTGCTACATAAAGTGTCTCGCGAAATAGCCGCCGATGGACACATTTTGTTTCTAACTTATTTCCGCTTTGATCAATGTGTATGTCATTTTCAAATAAAATACTTGTTAGTTGGTAAAAACATATTCAAAGAACAGATTTCAAAATCCTGGAATTGGTTTGACGTTGCGTCGTAATATTGCAGATATAAATGACACTACCAATAAAAAGGCTGCAGGTGAAACTGCAAAAAGGCAAAAATAAGTAGAATATGTTATAAATGCCCTAAGACAAACTATTCAAATCTGTTTACCCTTTTATGTTATGCAACAGATGTGTTTGTATGGAGCATGTATAGAAAGTATGCGATAACTTCAAGGTCTTCAATGGGCATTAAAAAGTAAAATGTTGATTGGGTAAATATTTTCTTTATTTTATTGATTTTTTCACCAGGAAGACATTTTGGGGTAAAAATATTCAGTTATTTTTTTTTGTTTCAGGTTCTTTGGTTTGTGTAATTTTGTTCTTTATTATAAAAGAGTTTATAAATACTGTTGTTGATAATTTTGGTATAATCACCAATTCTTATATTTTTTGTGCTGAAAGGTATTAAAATACTTAAGTGTGTTTTAAATTGGTATCGGAATTACTTTAAAAATATTTTTTTTATTGTGGTACTACATACCCCACCTTATCATATTTGATATTTTTTTCCGCCTTACCAACGAAGAGTTAATTTTAGTCGCCCCCTCCTAATTTTAGTCAGCCCTCCTCATTTTAGCTGCCACCTTTCTAATTTTGGTCGCCACTTCCTAATTATAGTCCCCACGCCACCTAGTAATTTGCAAAATGGCTTGAATTTTGATTTTCTATTTCTAAATATTCATAAATAAAGCCCTCTGATAAATGTTTATGTTTAAAAACTTTTGGCGTAAAAGTTGTATAATATAGTAAATATTGAGGGGCGCTTCCTTGGTTTAAAATTTTTAATAAATTTTCAAATGGCTTGGATTTTAATTTTTTACTATTAAAATAAACTCTCTGGTAAATTTTAATAATTAAGAGGCCTTAGTTTTTTTTTGTCTCTGGGCCACCTCCTAATTTTAGTCTCCACCTCCTAATTTTAGTCTCCACCTCCTAATTTTAATCGACACCTTCTGATTTAAGTCGCCACCTCCTAATTTGCGAATGGCTTAGATTTTAATTTTTTTATTTCCAAATATTCACCAATAAGGCATTTGAATTAATTTTGGTAGCGAAAACATTTTGCGCCCAAAATATATGACTTATTGAATAACCCGTGGTGCTTCTTCGGCGTAAAATTTGCGAAAGAATTCGGAAACCGCTGGATCTATATTTTTACTATTAAATATTTATAGATAAAACAATTTGATGAATTTTTAAGTCAAAATTTGTTTTGCAATAAAGTTATGAGCTATTGATTAACCCGCGGTGTAAAAGTTATAATATACTATCGCATATTATATTTCATATTTAATAGATAATAATTTTACAACAGAAACAATCTAATTAGTAAATTTACTTTCACCAAATCTATAAGACACTCCAAAAATTTATGATACCTAAATCTGCCTAAGCAAATCCGTGAAATTACAGAAACCTCCATCTATTTACGCTGATTGTTTACCCTTTTCATGTTCTTATCTTTTATATTTTTATTGACTTAACTACCGAGAATTTTACAGCTTTTTGTCATGCCAGAACAACTTTGAGGACAATCTGTTTATATTTTAGTCATTTTGCCTCTAGTTGATGCCAGGTCAATATTAAACTGTCAGATTTTGGTTAAGATACAATATAGTGCCGTTAAAATAATATTAAAAGTCATTCTTTTAAGATAATAAAGCTTCTTGAATTTAAGAGCTTCTTAAGCCACGTACAGACTTGGATACAATCGGCGAAAACATTTGTTGGTCGACTGTATCTTGAATGTTGCACATCGGTCGGCCGACTTGTTGCAAACGCCATGGCAACATCCGTAGGCGTTTTCATCCAAAGAATCGGCAAGACGCCTGTTTTCCATTTAATAAGGAAAACACGGCAGGTTTGTACGAGCTTTAGAACTAGTTTGGACGCGAAACACTTGTATCTGTAAATGTTGGCCAATTTTGTTGCTGAAAACATTTTTGAACAAGATACAGTCGGCCGACAATGTTGTCCCGCTTGTATCCAAGTCTGTACATGGCTTTAAGATGTCGTACGTATATACAAGGTGTCTCTAAAAGGTGCGAAAACATTTTACCACAAATTTCTCAGGCCAAAATATGACGATCTAACCTAAGTTACATTAGTCCGAAAGTAAATAATTTTAGAAATACAGTAAATCCTCCAAAATTTATTCTTATACTCCTTTAAACAAATACAGTGCATTCCAATTAAAACCCTTAATAATTTCGTTATTTGTAGGCCTGTAAAAATCCTGAAACATGTCAATTTTTATATTTAGAGGGACACACTTTTGTGCCAGAATAAACTTGTTCAGGGTTATCCCCTCCCTTCACCAACACAAACGTCAAAAGTTTAAATTGAAAGGGGGTTAAGTGACACCTTATCATAAATGGTATTAATTTTTTTTAAATCGGTTCAGTAGTTTCGGAGAAAATTCTCCCGTTCCAGTCATATAAGCTATTGCTTATAAGCTTTTCAGGTTTGTCCGTAAAAAATCTGGATAATCGAGCTTAAAACTCCCAGACTTTCCTAGCATATGAATTAGAAACACTTTAAACAATTAACACAAGCGGTGAACTTCTGAACATGCATAAGTTGTGGCTGTCAAACCAAGAGCTGCTACTGGTATCGCGCATAACCGTCACTTTCACCACTGACGTTACTCCGCAAGGCATGCGCACCTCCTCGACCATACAAAGACACCATGTGTCCAACACCAAAACGTAAAAACCTCAGGCTTTAGGAATCTTCACTCACAGCGCTTAGCCCCAGAAAAAAGAAGCCCCAATTTAGCGTGAATCTTTTCTCGATCCCCAAGGGTGGACGGAGGTAACCGGGGCGCGAAAATATCTCTTTTACCTGCACACCTGTAAGGTTACGTTTATATCATAGGTAAATGAAGCGCCAGCCCTTTCCGAGAGGGGTGTGGGTCAGGGCAGGTAAGAATTCCTATAATTGACACTAATAATTTGTATACCACTTAATCAGTTCAGTTCTCATTGTAATAGTAAATAGATGTGCGAAAAGATTTCCGCTCAAGATTTTAATAGTGAGAAAATGTCGGTATCAGTAATTGAAAGTGTGAGTGGAAAAGATTTAATAGCCTACAAAACTTTTACATTTTCCAAAGAAAGCAATAAATGTTTCGTAATTAATAAATTTTTTAAAATAGACCAACATTTTATTTCGATACCTTTACTTTAAAGAAAACATTTGCGCCCCGTTTCTCTTTACGATTTTATTGACCCCAAGATCCCTGCGTCCCATTTACCTGTTCAATAAAACTTTAGTGAAGGCCTTGCGCCCGTTTACCACCGCCGCCAAGGGTACAGCAACGCCCGTACGACTCCTTTAGCCGCCTACCCAAGAAATGTATGTAGACTTCTACGTAAACGTGAACCGCACTACTCGGAGACCGCTGAAAGAGTGATAATAATTGTTTGTTCGTAAATTGTCAATATTGACAGCTGTTGGCTATCGGCGGCCACCCTGCAAATGGTAAATATTTTTCGCCATCTTTGATCTAGATACTTAATTACTTTATCAGCTGATTGATATGTTCTAGTGAAAAAATTCAAATCTCTTTAATGAAACAGTATATATTTAGCGATGTAACATAAAATACAAAGTTAACCCTACACTACCTACGCTGTGGATTTAGCCTGTAAGAAAAGATTTTTCCTCACCTCCAAATTTCCAAATACTTAAAAGTTATGAGAATAAACTGCCTCTTACTTGACCTAAGATAAACACAGCATGTTAATATTGGGGTAGATGACGAAAGACATTTAAATTTAAATAGTTCTATAGTGTAAACAAGAGTTTTTGTATTGCTTGGAATTATGATGACTTCAACCCTTCCTATCCGTAATAAAATTTTAATCTCCAACTTTACAAGGAAAATCCTCTTAGGCTGTAATTGATATTTTAAATCTCCTACTGGTACTTCCTGATAAAATTTGTACCCAAGGGATTACCATCCTCTTTGTCAATATTTCCACAAATATTCACAAAGAAACACATTTATTTTGCAGAGATTACACGAATATTCTAATGGTATAACAAATTGTGTATTCGGTTTATTCTCTAATCCTGTTAAATTGTTAAACAGTGGTAATTATCAGAAATTGTTAAAATAATAATGTACAGGATGTTAAAAAACAAAAGAAAATATATGAAAATCAGTGAAAAATGGTAGGGAAGCCCAAAAGGGATTTTTCGAGCATGTTTTCTTTTTATTTTGAAGAAAATAATTTAAGGATAGTAAAAATATATTATCCGATAGGATCTGAAAGATTTCTATAGGCTGAAATAATAAAAGTATTTTTTTGACATGTTTAAAAATTTATAGCTACTTCCCCCACCGATAAAAAGGTATACATTATATAACATTTTTTTTTCTTATTATGTAAGCTTTGCAACCCAATAGGTCTTTATGACGCTCGAGTAAATTCCCATTTAGCATCGTGGACCCCCTTACTAAAAGGATGAATGCAAAAAAAATTACTAATTTTAGGTGTGAAGCCAAATATTTCTGTGATGGAAAATTATAACATTAAAATACATTTTAAGACAATATTTACGTATTATTTGTAATATTTAAAAGGTTACCTTTAATTTTACATCTTTGAGGCAATATTTTTAAAAACAGTAAAAAATGAAGTAGGGTCCCAAGTAAAGTATTTAATATTTCGACGTACTCCAAGCAAACAGTTAAATAAAACATTACCTTCTTAAAATTCTGATTTATTTTAGTAATCGCCAGAGTTGGACACATGGATTCTTTTTAATTTTTAAAATTATTAAAAACACTTTTTGGTTATTCCTCTGGCGTCGGTGGGGGATAATTATTAAAAATTAAATTAAAATATCACAAAGTGAGTTGAAATAATATCCAAAAATGTTATTTAAAAAATATGTTTAAAATTTTATTTTAGACCGATGCACCAGTGCAGCGAGCTTAGGGACTCACAGTGGGCGATTTGTTGATATTACGCGGCAGAAATTATTTTTGTGCAAAAAGAGGTGAAACTTAATTGAATATTTACAAACACAGTCGAATTTTGTTTTCTAACATTGCAAGTAAATTAGTCATTTTCACACAGGGTGTTCAAGTTTAATTAATTTAAAATAATGCATTTTGTTTAAACGTCTTAAACAACTTTAAAAAATCGTGTTATTTAATATTTTTAACCAAGTTTTTAGGAAGCAATAATCTGAATCTTTTAAAATAATATGTTTTAGATACAGGGTGATATATTCTATTTAAGTTAAATTTGTATTCTAAACTCGTTCAGGAAAAATAAAAGGCACCTATTATCCAATTTTTTAATTACTTACTTTTAAAAAACATAATTATGCGAAAATTACAAAACGTCAGTTTCAACATTGTATACAGAGAGAATCAAAATAGAAACTGAACCTAATATTAAAATTTTATAACTTTTAAATGGCAATTTTAAATTTGAAATACCACCGATATAATCATATACTTAATATAATATAGATAAGGATAATTAAAACCGTACCTAAATATATGTGCAATATCTTTATAAATTTTATACAATATTTTAACCTAGCCCA